>CAXITT010001149.1:150681-158495 GCA_964033795.1 Lymnaea stagnalis | reverse complement strand
CCCACCGCCCCCACCCCCCCCCCCACCCTCAGAAGATGACGACTGAGAGATCGACAGTGTCTCCCAAGACCCGAGCCAAACAGAGCGCCATGGGCGGGTTAGGAAAGGACGTTCACTTTCTCGGCACTGGTGGAGCCCCGCAACAGGGGCGGAGAGCGAGTTTACGCCCGGGGGAGATCACTAGACGTCGTTCGTCGTAAGTCCATCTTGTTGTGTTTATAGTTTTGGATAATGTTTTTTTTTTTTTGTTTGTTTTTTTTGTGTGTGGATCGTTTGAAAATGTGCAAAAGCACCTGCTAAATTGTTTTCCATATAATATGCCTGCTTGGCTTTTAAACATTTTTAACAGGCCATTTATCCGTACCAGCGTTTTCCCCAAACATTTAGTGTGGCGGCCCGGTGGGCACGTTTTGAAAAAGGCATATTTATGATTTAAATTTTAAATTTTGTACATCACCATAAATATTCATGCTGTTCGTACCGGTAGCGTAAAGCTCGCGGACCGTTGCCGGATCCACGGACCACCATTTGGGGGGTGGGCGGGGTCTGGGGGGGGGGTGTCGGGAAACGCTGATCTTTGCCATTTCTACGGTACTATTAATTTTAAATATTCATGCTGTTCGTACCGGTAGCGTAAAGCTCGCGGACCGTTGCCGGATCCACGGACCACCATTTGGGGGGTGGGCGGGGTCTGGGGGGGGGGGTGTCGGGAAACGCTGATCTTTGCCATTTCTACGGTACTATTAATTTAAAAAACTTTTGATGTGAGTGTCAGGTGAACTAAAATTGCATCTACACCGCCTGGTGCGTTAACTTTTGAAGTGCATCAAATGCATACGAATCAGTAGCGTCAGCAGGGGTGATGGGGCTGGGAGGGGGGGGGCGCAACAAAATAACTAACGTGTCGGCAAGAAGCCTGCATCAGTGAACTTACAACAGTAAAAACAGAATTAAAAAATAACACTTTGCTGAAATGTAGTATCCGAGAGGACAGCACGAGGAATGTGAAATTCGCTGTTATTTTTATTCTGTTTCTATTGCTGCTTGTTGGCTGAAGAAGGCTTTTCGCCGACGCGTTCGTTGTTTTGTTGCGTTCTTTTTTTTTTCTTCAGATTTTCCCATACTTTGTTTCACCCATGTCCCTTTTCGTAACCTGATTGGAGTCTCTCCCCCCTTTTATTTCGAGTTAAAGTTAAGCTGGAAGCCGAGATCATGGACTGGGGACCCCTGATATAAACTGTTACACCTTAACCTCCAATGAGTGCTCTGCATTTTTTAATTTTTTCTTTTTATAATGAGCCTTTCCCACTTGTTTCACTGCCACGGACTGCAGTGTGTCACATGCAATGTCACAGGCGTGTCTAGAGCAGATTACACAAACACATTCCACGCCGAGTAGACCTCTGGTCTCTGGGTGCTTTGGCATGGCGATTAAAAAATGTATACACGTGTGTGTGTGTGTGTGTGGGTGGGTGGGTGGGTGTGGGAAGGAGAGACGAGGTGGGAGGAGGGGCATTCAATCTTATCAGATTATGTATTGTCTCCCTTTTTGGATTAGCTGCTGTTTGCTCAACGTTCGGGCCGCGGATTCTAGAGACGCAGACATGGAATTTTCGAACAATAACTTCTTCCACCACCTGTACAGATTAAATGCCATACGGCATCCATGTGTGTGGTGTGATATGGACAACGCCAAAAACAAAAGTCCAGGGGACCATATGTAAGGACAGCATCAGCGTGATCCCTGGATGGATAACGCCAGAAGCAAAAGTCCAGGGGACCATATGTAAGGACAGCATCAGCGTGATCCCTGGATGGATAACGCCAGAAGCAAAAGTCCGGGTGACCATATGTAAGGACAGCATCAGCGTGATCCCTGGATGGATAACGCCAGAAGCAAAAGTCCGGGTGACCATATGTAAGGACAGCATCAGCGTGATCCCTGGATGGATAACGCCAGAAGCAAAAGTCCGGGTGACCATATGTAAGGACAGCATCAGCGTGATCCCTGGATGGATAACGCCAGAAGCAAAAGTCCGGGTGACCCTATGTAAGGACAGCATCAGCGTGATCCCTGGATGGATAACGCCAGAAGCAAAAGTCCGGGTGACCATATGTAAGGACAGCATCAGCGTGATCCCTGGATGGATAACGCCAGAAGCAAAAGTCCGGGTGACCCTATGTAAGGACAGCATCAGCGTGATCCCTGGATGGATAACGCCAGAAGCAAAAGTCCGGGTGACCATATGTAAGGACAGCATCAGCGTGATCCCTGGATGGATAACGCCAGAAACAAAGTCCAGGTGACCATATGTAAGGACAATATCAACGTGATCCCTGGATGGATAACGCCAGAAGCAAAAGTCCGGGGGACCATATGTAAGGACAGCATCAGCGTGATCCCTGGATGGATAACGCCAGAAGCAAAAGTCCAGGTGACCATATGTAAGGACAGCATCAGCGTGATCCCTGGATGGATAACGCCAGAAGCAAAAGTCCGGGGGACCATATGTAAGGACAGCATCAGCGTGATCCCTGGATGGATAACGCCAGAAGCAAAAGTCCGGGGGACCATATGTAAGGACATCATCAGCGTGATCCCTGGATGGATAACGCCAGAAGCAAAAGTCCAGGGGACCATATGTAAGGACAGCATCAGCGTGATCCCTGGATGGATAACGCCAGAAGCAAAAGTCCAGGTGACCATATGTAAGGACAGCATCAGCGTGATCCCTGGATGGATAACGCCAGAAGCAAAAGTCCAGGGGACCATATGTAAGGACAGCATCAGCGTGATCCCTGGATGGATTACGCCAGAAGCAAAAGTCCAGGGGACCATATGTAAGGACAGCATCAGCGTGATCCCTGTATGGATAACGTCAGAAGCAAAAGTCCGGGGGACCATATGTAAGGGCAGCATCAGCGTGATCACCTGTATGGATAGCTCCAGAAATAAATACCAGGTGACCATATGTAAGGACAATGTCATCGTGATCACCTGTATGGATAACACCAGAAATAAATACCAGGTGACCATACGTAAGGACTAAGGACAATGTCAACGTGATCACCTGTATGGAATTTTCCAGATAAAATCCACCATGGCCGGTTCTTTTTTTCCTTTTGTTTGAATATAAAGAAAATCCATTTCACCATATAACACAGTCACGTACACACACACACACACATATCACAAACACACACGGACAGGGGCGAGCACACACATACATGGATATACCTTTTTTATACCACAAGATATATCGTTAATGAGAAATGTTTTTATTTTTTATTTTTTATGAAAAGACGGAAGTTAATCTCATGTGTGCATTGTAAAAGAAATGTTCACGCTACGGAAAACCTGATTGAGCTCGGCAAATCACTGGACCGTGAAGTCTCTGGTGCACCCAGTGACTCAATTACACATTCTTGGCGTTGAACGATAGTGGGGAATAGACCATAGGGTTGGCTGCCCCCAATGGTGATAGTGGGGAATAGACCATAGGGTCGGCTGCCCCCAATAGTGATAGTGGGGAATAGACCATAGGGTTGGCTGCCCCCAATGGTGATAGTGGGGAATAGACCATAGGGTCGGCTGCCCCCAATAGTGATAGTGGTAAATAGACCATAGGGTTGGCTGCCCCCAATAGTGATAGTGGGGAATAGACCATAGGGCTGGCTGCCCCCAATGGTGATAGTGGGGAATAGACCATAGGGTTGGCTGCCCCTAATAGTGATAGTGGGGAATAGACCAAAGGGTTGGCTGCTCCCAATAATGATAGTGGGGAATAGACCATAGGGTTGGCTGCCCCTAATAGTGATAGTGGGGAATAGACCAAAGGGTTGGCTGCTCCCAATAATGATAGTGGGGAATAGACCATAGGGGTGAAAAGTCCATAATAAGGATCGTGGACAATAGAGAGCCCGACACCGCTTGATCAGAAACAACGTTAATTGTGGAACATGCGGGCGCCCAATGGGATGCAACAACCAGTTTTTTCGTGACGTTGTCGCCCATGCAAACCCGCAGTAGTGTTAGAACTAGATCATTCTTTGCCAACTATATGATCTAACAACTGAAAAAAAATAGTTATATTCATGTTTTACTGGGTTTAAGAAGTCAAGTGTAAACACGTTATGGCGTTCGAGAGTCTGGTTAGCTGCATGGACACTAGCGTCAACTATAACAACTATCTTCGTCAGGAATGCTGTCATTGGTTGCTGACAGCCCATCAACAGCTGGGAGGCTTCGATGCCAATGGCCAGTCTGTTTTCGTTGAGATGGATGAGAGTCACTTTTTTCCCATAGAAAAATATCACCGTGGACAAGCGAAGCGTGTGTAAGTGCGTTGTCGGCTTGGCTGAATGTGGTAGTGGGCGATGTTGGATGGAGGTTGTCGGCCGTCGAGATGCACAAACACTCGAGCGCATTATCACTAATCATGTGTCACCAGGGGACAGCTATCGGATACCACGGACTCTTGGCGAGGATATCAAAACGTCGGTCAGCTAAAAAAAACAAAACGGGATTTATGCTCACGCTGCCATTGTGCACGCGCGTGAATTTGTTGACCCAGTTGACCAGGACATTCACGCAGAGACTTTTGAAGGACTTTGGAGGCAAGCGAAACGTAAACTTTGCCATCAGAGTGGTACTGGTCGCGGTCTCTGTGCCAGCTACTTGAGGGGCCTTTCAGAGGCGCAACGTGAAAGCAGAGCGTTTTCGGCTGCTATTTGCAAAAGCTATGTGCCAATTACAATGTTTAGTATTTACTGACTGGTTTGTAATTTAAAGTTATTTGCAAAAGCTATGACTGACATATCTGCTGTTTTCTAACAATACACACTGTTCATTGCAGTTTTTTCGTACGAAATAATTTGGGACCGGACTTCGGATGATTTCCGAAATTGCTATACCCTACCGGCCAGCCTTTAATCAATAGTCCTAAAGACAGTCCTATACCGTACCAACTGGCCTATAAACAATAGTCCTACAGACTGCCATACACCATACCTACTGGCCTTTAAACAAGAGGCCTACAAACAGTCCTACACCGTACCAACTGGCCAATAAACAATACTCTTACAGACTGCCATACACCATGCCTACTGGCCTTTAAAAAAGAGGCCTACAGACAGTCCTACACCATACCCACTAGTCTTTGAACAATAGGCTTACATACAGTCTTACACCATACCTACTGGCCTTTAAAAATGTGTCCTACAGGCAGTCCTACACCCTACCAACTGGCCTTTAAACAATAGTCCTACAGACAGTCATACACCTTCCCTACTGGACTTTAAACAAAAGGCCTACAGACAGTCATACACCTTCCCTACTGACCTTTAAACAAAAGGCCTACAGACAGTCATACACCTTCCCTACTGGACTTTAAACAAAAGGCCTACAGACAGTCATACACCTTCCCTACTGACCTTTAAACAAAAGGCCTACAGACAGTCATACACCTTCCCTACTGACCTTTAAACAAAAGGCCTACAGACAGTCATACACCTTCCCTACTGGACTTTAAACAAAAGGCCTACAGACAGTCATACACCTTCCCTACTGACCTTTAAACAAAAGGCCTACAGACAGTCATACACCTTCCCTACTGGACTTTAAACAAAAGGCCTACAGACAGTCATACACCTTCCCTACTGACCTTTAAACAAAAGGCCTACAGACAGTCATACACCTTCCCTACTGGACTTTAAACAAAAGGCCTACAGACAGTCATACACCTTCCCTACTGACCTTTAAACAAAAGGCCTACAGACAGTCGTACACCAAACCCTTGTCTCTGTATTGATTACTATAATGGCAGCTTCCCCATAAAGAAAAATAACAATGACGCCTGCTGCGTAACATCCTTTTTTCCCCACTCAGTACTATCGCTGTAAAACATGTGGAGTTGGGGGAAAGGCAGTTTTGAAGAGGATGCAGGCCACACCAAAAGCATAATATATATAAGAGATTATTTATTTTACGCACTAGAGCTAGTATAAATAGGAAATTTACAATTTAAAGAACAGACATAGAATTACAATTCTGCCTATTCAGGTGCGTACGGTGAGCAATTCCCAAATGCTACTAAAAAAAATTGCGTACCAAAATGTCTAGCTAGGGCTATTGATGACTGAACCAATTTGTTTAATTTCTGTTAATTACTTTAATCTTTGATCCACCAATGCTAATTAATCTATGCTAATTAATCTATGTTAATTGAGTAAGGAGCTGTAGACATCGCTTGTTGTTTTGATTTTTCAAGGTATTTGTTTGTTTTTTTTGTTTGTTTTTTTTTAATCATAAAACTTAATCTGAACCATCTTAAATTGTCGAGTTTTTGTTTGTTTCCAGACAACCGATGACCAGAAGCAGTCGTTTACTGGTCAAATGCGTGCACGCAATTCGTATAATCGGTGTTCAATTTTTCGCCCAATGCAAAAAAAAAAAAAAAAAAATATAAAAAAAAAAAAAAAAAAAAAAAAAATAAAAAAAAAAAAAAAAAAAAAAAAACAAAACACACAAATTTATTTTTTTTTATTTTTTTTTTTTTTTTTTTTTTTTTTTTCCATCTTAAATTGTCGAGTTTTTGTTTGTTTCCAGACAACCGATGACCAGAAGCAGTCGTTTACTGGTCAAATGCGTGCACGCAATTCTTATAATCGGTGTTCAATTTTTCGCCCAATGCAAAAAAAAAAAAAAAAAAATATCATAGGAGCCAAAATTATCAATAAATTCAATCACTCAATGATATATATAGAAGAAGATACCAATGTTATATTGATAACAAGTTTCAGAAATCAGTTGTGTGCCACCCACACTATTTATTACGGGCTGTTTTGCTAAGAAAAGTAACAAATAGAATTATGCCACTTTAAACAGAAACCGAATACCGTTCCCTGCTCATGAACTCTTTTATTTGTTTTTCTTTTTGTTTTTTTTTTTTTTTTTTTTTTTCTTTTTTTTTTTTGTTGTTGTTGTTGTTGTTGTTGTTGAGACGAGCCCCTCAGATGGTCAGAGTGCTTCCAGGACCTGCTGGGTTGTGTTGTTCCAGGAACTGCTGGGTTGTGTTGCCCGTTGAAATAGTTGTTCAAAATGTTTGTCACAAATAATACGTTGAGATATACCCTTATACATTGTCTTTTTGTGTGTATGTGTGTGCGAGGGAGGGCTGGGGAGGTGGGGGAGAGGGGAGTGAGGGCATTATTTTATTTCATTTTGGAGTTTCATATGCCTCTTAGGCCGGGCCTGATTAGTTACTGTGGTATCTGATGGGTAGTTTAAACACATTTCATTATCTATATCCATTAAAAAAAAAAACTAACTAACTTGCGAATATATATTTATTTACCAGAAAACATAATGATATTTCAGAGCATTGTTTCCCAAAGTGTAATGGGGGTACGGGAAGAGTTTGGTGGGGGTACACGCTGCAAAGGAAAGAAAATAATTTTTTTTTTAAATTTTTTTAAAGTATATGCCCTTTTTTAACGAAGGGTACTCAGTGTTACGGAAATTATAGACAGGGGGTATACAGATGTTGAAAGTTTGGGAAGCACTGTTTTAGGAGAAACCGTGTGCATTGGTGATAAAAAATATTTCAGGTGTTCAACGTTTACTCTGCACCGTTTGTGTCTTGCACGATAGAGGCAACTGGGTGAGATTTTTTTTTTTGCGTGTAAGTTTTTAAGAGACTGGTACATGAAGTACGTGGATAATACACTACTGTGTAAGAGTAACTGTACTATCCAGGTCTCTTAAGACTGCACTGCAAACTTTTCTTGACCCGATTGTCCCATCTGAAATACTG
>CAXITT010001149.1:115630-144964 GCA_964033795.1 Lymnaea stagnalis | reverse complement strand
AAAAGAAAAAAAAAAAAAAAAAAAAAAAAAAATTATTCGATATGGGAATAATCTGAAACTGATATGAGCGCCGGTTCGATCTTCACCGGTATGGCCATTAATCATTTCCTGTACGTTGGACTGGACCTAACGTTTAGCCAGGGGCTTAGGAGGAGGCGGAGAGGGTGGCTCGCCCCTGAAGGTACCTTGTTTTATATTTAGGGGTGTCAATTTTGACTAGCTGCAAAGTTTGTTTTGTTGTTGTTGTTTAGGGGGGGGGTGGTGGTGGTGGTTCTGAGGAAGGGCGGAAAATATATTGGACCGCCTTGGGCGTCACTAACCCTAGCTACGCCACTGCATGCTGGGGTAAACACACTGGTGCCGGGAGAGGGTGTGGTCCGCCAAGGGCGCCCCTAAGTCTAGCTTCTCTAATAATTGGACGATTTTTTTTGTTCCTCTGAATAACAGAAACGCTGTAAGGCCATCACAGGGACGCGGTCCGACCCTAGTGGTAATTGGGTCCTTTAGTTGCAAGTGTCTTTCGTGGTGACAGTGTTTTAGTGGTAACAGTGTCTTTAGTAGCAAAAAGTGTCGTTAGTGGTAACAGTGTCTTTTTTAGTGGTAACAGTCTGTTTAGTGGTAACAGTGTCTTTAGTGGTAACAGTGCCTTTAGTGGTAACAGTGTCTTTAGTGGTAACAATGCCTTTAGTGGTAACATTGTCTTTAGTGGTAACAGTGTTTTAATGATAACAGTGTCTTTAGTAGCAAAAGTGTCTTTAGTGGTAAAAGTGTCTTTTTAGTGGTGACAGTGTCTTTAGTGGTAACAGTGTCTTTAGTGGTAAAAGTGTCTTTTTGGTGGTAACAGTGCCTTTAGTGGTAACAGTGCCTTTAGTGGTAACAGGGCCTTTAGTGGTAACAGTGCCTTTAGTGGTAACAGTGCCTTTAGTGGTAACAGTGCCTTTAGTGGTAACAGTGCATTTAGTGGTAACAGTGTCTTTAGTGGTAACAGTATCTTTAGTGGTAACAGTATCTTTAGTGGTAACAGTGCCTTTAGTGGTAACAGTGTCTTTAGTGGTAACAGTGCCTTTAGTGGTAACAGTGTCTTTAGTGGTAACAGTGCCTTTAGTGGTAACAGTGTCTTTAGTGGCAACAGTGGTTTGAATAGATACGCTACTTTAAAGACACACGTTAACTAACACTTTTAACTTTATGTTGTTTTTTTTCAAAGTCCTCGCTTCAACACCCCCCCCCCCCCCCCCCCCCCCCCCCCCCCCACCCCCACCCCCCCCCCCCCCCCCCCTGTTAACTAACACTTTTAACTTTTTTTTGTTTTTTTTCAAAGTCCTCCCTTCAACCCCCCCCCCCCCCACCCCCGCACACAACCCCTAAAAGAAATCCCCTGCTTACCTCCCCTACGTGAAGTGTTTTTATACGTAGTCACGCCGATAACACAATAATTTATTGTTCATTTTCAGCATCCTTTTGCCGATATAAGTGTTGAATATTTGACATATCAACAATTACTCCATTATTCTGCATTTATCGTCATTCAGCGTTTTCTAGCAATATGCTTCCACTGACATTAAAAAAAAAAAGTATTCACATACATTCACTATCCACCGACCAGTGGCGTAGCTATGGTTAGTGCCGAAGGGGAAAAAAAATGGTCGCCCGGGGAAGACCAACCCCTTCAAATCCCCCCCCCTCCCACTTTCCTGCACCACATCCAGCGATCTTCTTTCTCTGTGGATTGTCCGACCCACCCTACTAAAGCGCTTTTGGCCGTACAATCGCACTCCAAGAATATTATTATTACACCCACACCACCCCTTGTCTGATTCTGTCTCCCCCACCCGCCCCATGTCATACCCACTACCCCCAGATCACATTGAAAGACTCGCCGCTCCTCATAAACTCCGTCCCCTGCTTTGTCTGCCTTTGTCTGCCCTTGTCTTCTCCTGAGAAATGGACGCACTGATTTCGCCTTGCGATATTCTTGAACGCTGCATTATCAAACCATCTACAGTAGCATTTAACAAAGTTCAACGCAACCATTTCTTCATGCCTTCAACGGGGAGACAAACTCATTGTCTAAATACATCTGAAACAAGAGGGCAATGCAAATCGTTGGTCTGAGTTCAACCCTTAAGAACCGTAATATACGGTACGTGGTATTGTTATAACGGACGTGCCCACACTCGCAATAATAGGAATAACCGATCTGGCGCGACAGACTTCACGCACCGCGCCGCTGGACGCTGTGTTCGGTTATGGATCGAAGCAAGCCATCAACTATTGGGATACGATTAACCATGTCCGTGATGATCTGCTCGGATGTGGAAGGAGGGGAAAAAATGAGTCTTAGTTTACCGAGAGTTATGCGTGGATATTTCGGAAGAATTTCTCAAACAGTAACGCCATGAGATGAAATGTCTTGTTCTGCGCTGAAGTGAGTGAACACTTGGACCTAGATTGTGCTTTGCGTTTATTCTCACTGCTCGTAGATGAACTATATGTGTGGAAGGTTTGTATTTCTTTTTAACAGTCTCGTTAAATACATTATGAACTATATAATATTACTCCAAACAGGGCCGGCGCTTGGGGAGGGGGGTGGGTGGGGGGGGGGGGGCAAAATAAAATTTTGACAACTATTCCGCCCTGAAAGTTTCTTCGGGGCTTCTGTTAGTGTCTCGTCTCTAGATTCATTTTCAAAGCAGCCTCTTTCCTCGCCTAGCGTCACTCAAACACCGGCTCCTTGTTCGTTTCGGTTGCTATTTTCTTTGCAGTGGTCATTTGAGTGGTCATTTGAGTGGTCATTTGAGTGGTCATTTGAGTGGTTATTTGAGTGGTCATTTGAGTGGTCATTTGAGTGGTCATTTGAGTGGTCATTTGAGTGGTCATTTGAATGGTCATTTGAGTGGTCATTTGAGTGATCATTTGAGTGGTCATTTGAGTGGTCATTTGAGTGGTCATTGCCGATGCAAATCCTTCTCTGTATTTTGGTGAAGAAACCTAATAACACATTGGACACGTCGTGCAATGGCTGGCGTCAAGTAGACACGGCAGAGGTCTGCAAGAACTTGCTGACGGTGTTGACAGCAAACAGGGCGTCATGACCACATGACATGGGTGAAAACGACCACATGACATTGGTGAAAACCAATGCAAAAAAAAAAAAATCCACAGCTTATAGTTTGCAATACAAGTAGCTTCGCTATCACTATTCACTTTCCGGTCTTCACCATTGACCATGAAGCGATAGTACGGGGAAAATGACAGACTAAAACATTTGATTATCTTTTATACCTACGAATATTGTGTTGACCAGAAATTACGAACTATGAATAGGCAAGGCCTGGTTGTATTAATAGCATATAATATTATAAGGGCTAAGCGCAAGGCCCCCACGAGCGCGGGCCCCCACGAGCGCCGCGGCTTTGTCGGTCGCCTCAGTCGCCACCACCTATAGAGTTCAAGACGCCGCCCCCCATGACATGTGATCCAAACAAAGTGTAAACATTCTCGATTTAAGAACATAATAACCATTGTTTTTGTTGTTGTTGTTTTTTTTAAGCCCATTTGTTTGTGTGCGCTCGTCCGTGGGCTTGAACTTAAGAAAAGAGACACTGGTAAACAAAACAAGCAATAACAAACAAAACAAAAACAACAGCAACCTGTGTGGTGGACGGGAGAACATGTCACAAAGCTTTTCGCCGCCCCACCCCCCCCCACCCCTCCCCTAAGAAAAAACTCTACCGTTGTCCGAAACTTCCAACCCTCAATATAAATTTTTAAAAAGTGCCGCCCGGGGTGGAACTCCCCCTCTAGACCCCCCCTTTTAATAACCATTGTTTTTGTTGTTGTTGTTTTTTTTAAGCCCATTTGTTTGTGTGCGCTCGTCCGTGGGCTTGTACTTAAGAAAAGAGACACTGGTAAACAAAACAAGCAATAACAAACAAAACAAAAACAACAGCAACCTGTGTGGTGGACGGGAGAACATGTCCCAAAGCTTTTCGCCGCCCCCCCCCCCCCCCACCCCTCCCCTAAGAAAAAACTCTACCGTTGTCCGAAACTTCCAACCCTCAATATAAATTTTTAAAAAGTGCCGCCCGGGGTGGAACTCCCCCTCTAGACCCCCCCTTCCTACGCCACTGGGAGAGGAGGTCACTGAATCTTTGTATGTATGTGAAATTTACATACAAAACGGATGATTTTATTGTAACCGATGGGTGAATTTACCTGATGTAATCGTACAATTTGTAATCGTATGGACGCCGTTGTATCGACTTTCCGAAATTCGTTATGCAAAAAATGCACTCCTAAAATTTGAAGCACGAAACCCATGTGTAGAAAATGAAACCCAAGCGACTAGTTTGCACACCTTTTTCTGGCTTTCCATCTTCGTGACCATCCATGATACATCGAGATCACGACAGGGGGGGAAAAAAACGGATGTCAAAAATGGTTGTTAATAGTAATAAAAAGCCTATATCGTTGAAGGTATCACAAAGTATCGGATAACTTTCCAAGAATTCAAGAAAATGTTAAGGACAAGTGAAAAAAGAGGGAGTAATGAAACGACACTTAATCATACACGTCAGTCTATGAGTCAAGGTCACGTTCTTTCATCTTTGCTTGATGTCCCGCCGTTGACTGACGCATCGCACTCTCTGAGCCCAGGCGCACAAGCCAGCATGTTGCCGAGTAAAACCCCTTTACACGTGCCTGTGCCTGTAGCGAGGCCTCAAAGAGAGCACCGCCCAACCTATGGCAGCATTGTTGCGTGAGTGGTTTCATCTCGTAATCTCGTTCAATTGAAAATTAGGCGTACACCGTGATAGTAATCGATGGAATATACATTTATCCGGATTTTGTGGGTCTAAACTGTGTGTATTAAATAAAATCTCGACCGCATGGCTATCTTTACGCTGTTAAATCAGTCGCTTTATTTATTTATTTGTTTCGATTAAGTATAAATTAATTATTGAATTAAGTTAGAAAGAATATTTGTTCTCTTTAAATTCATATTTTTAATTATTGACTTCCATTCCGTCCTGATTGATATTAAAATAATATTTGCGGGGAAAAAAGCACACCTACATATCAACTGATTATTTGTCGACATACCGGTGTTTATTAATTAGTCTTACTAAAATAAAATATTAAAGAAACAAATAATTTGATTATATAGAAAATTAACATATTCCTCCCATCATCATCCAGATACCTGTGCCCCCCCCCCCTCCCTTTTTTCCTCGTATCACCTATAACTTTCTTTATGGCTATTGCCATACATCTAAGCGCATGCGTCAAAACCTATGACCCCAGGTTGTATGGCAACCAACTTTTCAAGAATCGAGTTATTGTTTACGATTAGTAGCAAAGATTATTATGTTGAAAGAAACATTTTAACTTGAATGCTATATAATGGCTTCAAAATCTGGTAGGAAAAGCTTAGGTACTCGTGGCGCCTCAGCCACACCTCGAGAGTAAGTTGAAATTCAACTTTTAATTCAAAGCTTCATAGTTACAAAATGGCCGCATAAAAGTGGTATAGTGTAATTAAAAATAGGTAGCAGACATCAGACCAGTTTAATTTTTAACTTAAGATAGTCTTATCCGTACCCACCAGAACTCAAATCTTTAAGCATTATAAATAATCTTTGTTTACACCACTATAAGTTAAAAAAGTGCTTATTTTAATTTGATAAAGCTGAATACAATTTTTAGGAGTAGGAGGCTTTTACTCTCACTTTTTACTTTTACTTTTTACTTTATTATCACTATTTTAAAATTTTAGTATTAGCCAGTATTAGCCGTCTTAGTCTTACTTAATTAGATTTTAAATTGACTCTTGAGTCCGACACACATAGTTGCTCTATCACTATCAGACTATCACTTCTACTATCAATAATCAATGCACTACTATTAGTATCAATAGTATTATTATTATAAATTATTGTTTACTATTAATATTATTACAAGTATAACTGTTATATTTATATTAATATTATATATATATATAGGCCTATATAATATAAATATTGGCAATCCTCCGAAGTCCGTTCCCAAATTATTTCGTATGAAAAAAATGCAATACACAGTGTTTATTGTTAGAAAACAGCAGACATGTCAGTCATAGCTTTTGCAAATAACTTTAAATTACAAACCAGTCAGTAAATACTAAACATTTTAATTGGCGCTAGCATTTGCAAATACCAGCCGAAAATGTTCTGCTTGTGACTGTTGCGCCACTGAAAGGCCCCCAAGAAGCTGGCAAACAGACCGCGACCAGTACCACTCTGATAGCGGAGTTTACGTTTTCGCTTGCATCCTAAGTCCTTCAATATTTTGTGTGAATGTCTTGGTCTACTGGATCAAAAAATTCACGCTCGTGCACATGACAGTTTGTGCATAAATCCTGTTGTTGAACTGATCGACATTTTGATATCCTCGCCAAAGCGTCCGTAACGATAGTTGTCCCTGGTAACAAATGATTAGTGATAATGCGCTCGATTGTTTGTGCATCTCGACGGCCGACAAGCTCCATCCAACATCGTCCACTACCACAAACATGAATTTCAAAACAGAATGATGCCCAAGACTTTTACGTAAGAAGTAATCATTGGAAATAATTTCAGACCGGACTTCGGAGGATTGCCTAAATATTAAATATATATTATAATAGGCAATTATAATATAATAATATAATATATTTATTATATAAAGTTATTACAAGATAAGCTAATCTTTAACACTGTAAATCTGAGTTCAATTTGTCAATAGCACATAATATAAAAACGAAGTGGCTATTCGGACCCAAGCTACCAAAAGTGAGAGGTTGTGATTAAAATTTTTTTAAATATTATTGTCATTGTTCGGTTTGTAAGTTAAAATTTGGTGTAGAATGAAAGATAATTGAATGGACTATATGTTTGTAAACTTAATACTTCAGTTTAACTAAAATAAACAACCAAAAATGACATCCAAATAGCATTTAGTCAAAATGGAACCGGAAACGCATCGCCGCTATTCGGATGCAGGTCCCATTTAAAATTTATTTAAAGAAATAAAACTACAATAAATAATTTATTTAATTATATGGGGGTGGAGAGGATTGCGGGACTTGTTTAGAAGTTGACAGGCGATGCAGCACTGTGAAAAAAATAAGAAGAATCCCTGGCCTAGAACATTTACTAAAATCACCCCCCACCCCCAACAGTCCACAATTTTGTGTTAAATACCAATGTCAGAAAATACAGTTCAATGAATTGACACATTGTGGGCACATTTACATAAGCATTTCGATACTGCAAAACGAAATGAACTTGGAAAGAGGATAATAGTAGATAGTAGGGCTTATTGACTTTTGACAACAGTCACTACTGAGCCAGTCTACAGAACTCTAAATACTTTTTAATCAGCTGATTAATATTTACTAACTGAACTAATTTAACTCTGATTTAGGAAAAAGCAACATTTTAAGGACTAAAATAACATTTTCTAGTATTAACCTCTCAAATTTTTGTGTATTTTAAAAAATGTACTTCTTATATTTCCAGTGCAACTTCCTTGACTGCTAACACCAACGTCACAGACTCTAAAAAGCCAAAGATAGTTATTTGGCCTGAATGGAATGACAATGACGTTAATGCTGAGAAATGGGTGTGTATAATATTTATGACTGAGATAGGAATGTATTTATTTAATTGTCAGTTAATGTATATGGTTAATACCCGCCATTGAGTTCAGGTAATAATTTTTTGAACAAGTTGTAATACATTGCTGTCAAAAGTGTAAATTCATAGCTGTCAACCTCGAATTATGAAAAGATGTATTCTGAACCATAAAAAATACCTCAGGAATATAATATAAAAAACGGACAAGATAACATTATTTTCTAGTCAGGGCACTGAAAGAGCACTATTTGGAAAAATGTATTTTCAACTTTATTCTTACTTTACTAATATCAATCTCTTTAAAAAAATAAAATTAAGAAAATATAAAATCAAAACTATGAAAAACACAACATATGCATACACAGGTAGACAGGTATGAAAATAAGTACCATACATCATAATGTGAGAAACTATGTAGCTGGTCATAATGTAGTAACATTGTAATAATGGTCTCATCTCTCACTTTTATGACCATCTTTCACTGACTCTTAACAAGCTTTTTAGACATTGTCTCATTATTCTGTATTCCATTAAAGTGCTTGGGTTAATATTTTGTTATTATTTGTGTATAACTTTATCTAGAAAGATGGGATAGTGGTAAGTTCTGAATCATTGTTCTGACTTATTAACTTAACTTGAGAGATTATTGTTTCTGCATGGCCAGTGAAATATAATTAAGAAATATAATTATTTAATTAAACAACCCTTAAAACAAAGTTTTTTTATGAATCCTTTATAAAATGTAATATCAGGCAATGGGGGTTGGGGCTAAAAGGTTGACAAAACATGAATACAATAAATTTACTATAAGAGTCCCAATTAGTGCCATAATATTTTCTTCATCTTCCCATGAAAAACTGTAAAAACTGATTTTTGGGGGTTGATGTTGGGGTATGGGGATGAAAATTTAATAGAATGTGTTTCACTGGCAATGAGTCTATTTGCCAAGTTTCAGCTAGATAGGTTGAGTGTAATTGGGTCTATTAGCCATCTGAATATTTTGCCAGCCACCCACTTACAAAAAAAGAAGTCTTTAAAATAAACTAAAACCTGATAACGTTTCCAAAATGGCTGATAAACATTATATTTTGTTTTATTGATGGTCAAGGGTAGAAAATTAAAAATATCATTTAATTTATATTCTTTAATTTTTACAAACTGTGGGATCACTTTCGAAAAGTTTCTTTAAAAGTAATACTTTTGCTAAGTGGGTAATTTTGTAAAGCTGCCTGAGCTACTTGTACCATCAAACCCCTATTACTTAATAATTAATGTCTGAGGTTAATGTATAGTGGACAATTTTTGAATTGAAAATTTGAGTTATTATTGAAATTCATTGTTATAATTTATATAATTGCTAAATGCATGTGGCCTATATTTAACAGTTATCTATATTTGCATTGAGTTTCGTGTTTTTAAGATGAGCGAGTGCAACTTTTCTATTATTTTGTAAAATTATTAAATGCATGCAGTCTTTTCTATTCATCTTGCATGATTGTTTACTGTGATAGAAAAAAATATATATATTTAAAATAGATATAATTTAATCTGAAAATTTTTAAATTGGTAATTACCAATCAGCACCTTTTCTTTGAGACTGTGCTTAATTTAGCTTATTTATTGTATGCTCACTGGAGAAATGCAGCCAAAAATAGAACCCAACAATGCATAAAACTTTCACAAGTTAAACAAACAGACTTAACCTTAGAAAAGGTTTTGATTGAAAGAGATTTTCTGCAGTAAAAAGCATTTTAGAAACCAAGAGCTTAGAGTGTTAAGAAATGTTTATCATAATTAATAATTGCTTAGAAGTAGGATTTTTCCACATGGGCTTTCTATAGGCTTTATTAGTAATATTGTGCAAACAAATGTATAGGTAAACATTCTTTAGTGTTAAATAAAATAGTTCTTTTAAATACTGAATGCAGATTTAAATCTATAAAGTTGTTTAAATTTTGAAAAAAATTTTTACATTTTAACTTTGTTGTGTTTTTTAAAAAATAATTTAACCAACAGAATCATAAAATCCACCCAGATATATTTGATAAGTCATTGATATATATTATAACCTATACAGGTCTTTTGAATTCTTTAAATATTTTAAATTAATGTTTTACATTTTTTAGGAAGCCTCCAAGCGAGATGACAAGAAAGGAAAATCTCCTATTGTGGTAATTAAATTATCTAAATTTGTTCCTCTTTTTATAATTTTAAATTAAACTATGTCAAATGCAGAAAAATACTACAGTTTATTTGTAAATTAACAAATATAAGCTTATGTTTTGTAAAATTTTAGCAATTTGTGTCGTTAATACACAAGAATGACCTAATATAACCCTTATTAATAATAATTTCATCAAAAACAAATTTAAAAAATTATTTTCCTCTTAAATAATGATTTTTTTATGACTCCAGCAGTATGCTTCCTTATATGAAGATCCTGATGGCAGACTTGAGTTGCCTCCCTCCTTAAAAGTAGAGTATTGGAAAAGACCTGGTGACCTGATTAATGATAAAGTAAGACCTTTTCTCTGACTCTTCAACTCTGTAAAAAAAAAAAAAAAATTTAATTCATAATCCTCAATTCATTTTATTTGTATTTACTTAACCCCTTCTTATTTGCTCAATACATTTTAAATATTTAAAAGAATTGTGACATCAATTCTACTGCATTAGTGAGAGTCATTTTCTTAAATTTCCTATCTAAGAGAGATCTAAAATTCGTTACACTGGTTTAACTTGTTGCTTATTTTAGTCAGAGGCCTAGTTAGAGTGTTTGTTGTTTGGGGAAAATATTCATTTTGAATGCCCCTCCACCTCCCATCTCTGAAATCTATTATTTTTAAAGCTCATTTAGGTGCCCAAAATCTGTCCCCCTTAGTTACACCTCTGATATTAACATATTTTTTTTTTTTTAAATTTATTTTTTTATCTCTTTATGACACTACATAAAATTATTGAACATAAGCAAAATATAGTTTGAAAGTTGCTCCACTGAATTTCAATAATAAAAACTACAACTTTGACCAATTAACTTTCTCAAACAAATATAATAAATTAAAAATTTTTTTATTTTGCCTATTTCTAAATTTTTATGTAGTCAAGTCGTATCAGAAATTAAAACTTACTTCCAATGAACAAGGACCTCATCATATCTACTTTTTAAATAGTATGTTAAATTTTTAGGTAAAAACATTATTTTCCAACAACCTTAGTAAATTTAGATAAAGTATAAACGAGAAAACATTTTTGTAAGGTAGGAAAAAAAATGACAAAGTGTATTAATATTGAGGGTTTTATTTTCCAGATACCAGTTGTGGTAGACACAGAAAATATTCCAAATGGCATTGATTTAATTAGCAATAATGAGCATCTACACCAGAGTGAGGTAAATATAAGTTTATTTTTTTCAAGGTTGTGGTAAAATATATTTATTATCAGAGAAAGATTACCATAACAACCTTAGCAGTTAAAAGATAAATTGATAGCCTTAACTCATTATGGTAGAAAGTTGTAATGTACTAGGCTAACCTTTGTCTACTTTTTAGGCATTAAAACTACTTGCTTGGGTACACACCATAAAATAGAAAATTAGGAATGAATTACAGTTAGTCTCTTTCATTTAACACTTTATCGCATACACAAGTTTTTCGCAAACCTTTTTTAAATTGTAATGTCAAATTTTGTTGAAAAGCCAGAAATTAACATTTTCTGCTATAGTTAAAATATTTATATTTATTATGAATAGTTTCTGAATGAATCTGTTTTATAATAGTTGAAAAATTTTAAGCAAAATTTAGATTTCAAAATTTTCTGAGATTCTTTCAATTCTGTAGAATTATATACATCACAATTGAATTCAAGTAAATACAAGTAGTAGCTAAATGAGTATTAAAAAAAGTTTTCTTGAAAAAAAAAATTTTTGTTACTTTTTTATTCAGCTGCTGCGTTATTGCATCAGTCAAATTATGATTCTCTGGGACATGCATGCCAAAGAACTGCCAGCTGACAGTATTACAGAAGCCATTTTACCTGGAGATGACCCGACACACATGTGGCGGCCTTGGGATCATATATATTCCCTGTGTAAGGCAGCCAAAGGCCCTCACCTTCCACTCTACAACAACTATGGCAAATACATTGTCAAGCTCTTCTGGATGGTAGGGATTAATCTTAATTATAGCTTAACAAAACATTCGTTGTAGTGAGGACATGAATAGCATGTAGTGCTACTTATATTTAAAAGTCCTCATCAATTGATACAGTTATAACGAAGCTGGTCTATTTGTGATCTAAGAATATTTAAATAATTAGTTCACTTGAGTATACCTACTTTGGAATTGCTCCTCATGCTTAAATAAAATGTAAAATTACATAATGGATAATCCAAAGGTAAGGAAAATGTCTTTACATTAACCCTTTCGCTACTGATGACGTCACAGGATGTCACAATCACCCACTTTCAATTACCAAGGATGTCACATTGTCGTCATAACAAAGAGGCAAAGAACTTTTCTGAAATACCAAGGACGTCATCTCTGCGTCATATTTCAATACTATATATTTCTTTATTCATTAATCTATAGAGAAGTTAAAAAGCGAATTGGATAGAGAATGAAAAGTACCGAACATTTCTTTCTTTTTTTAAATTTTTTATTATTTTGTATTATTATTTTATATATTATTATGTTTTTTGGTTTTTTTTTTAAAATTAAAACTTTTTATTGCTGAGTCAGCAAAAATCGATGGCCCCCCTCACCTCCCCGCCCTAAACCTTGACGCCCTGTCCCCATGACCCCCTTTTAGATGTTGTCTTGTGTTGTTTTTTCTTCTCCCTGGTTCATTATTAGTCACTAAGTTTGATTGGGATAATCCCCAATCAACTATATTTATTCTATTAATAATGAAGAGTCCTATTCAACCTGGAGATTTCAGCATTAAGTATTTGTTATTTTGGTTTATCAGCGGTTAAATGAATAAATTTACATTTTAAAATTCCAGGGTGCATGGCGTAAAATCTATGTTGATGATTTGTTGCCTTTTGACGAACATAATAAAATGTTGCTCCCAAGCAGTGCAGTGCAACATGAGTTGTGGCCCATGTTACTGACAAAGGCCTTGATAAAAGTGGCATCCCTTGAGTAAGTTGGATTAAATTTTAGAAAATACATTTAGAGTAAAAAAAAAAAAAATAATAATGACAAGAGGAGTAAAAACTCAGATGCTATCACATTATTCAGTTATATTTTAAAGATAGCTTTTTAAGACCTCTGAGATTTATTTAAAATTTATGACCATCAGGTATCCATAACCGCTGTCTCTTCTTCTTTATTTATTTTGTTATTATCTCAGCTGGGATGTATTTTTCCAGCTTAATAGAAATTACTCTTCACTCAGTATGATGGAGTTTCCTAGGCTATAGCATAAACAACACCATTCAAGTGAAGATACTTGATTTAAAATCTACATCAATTTCTAAAACAAAACCCTCCCCCAACTTTTGTGCTTCTCAAATTTCACATCCAGAAATAGATATATAATTGGGTTATAAATTAGAACAATTTTGTGTATTCTTCTATTATTTAAGTAATGAGTTTTGATTTTGAATATTTTTAGTT
Organism: Lymnaea stagnalis; assembly: GCA_964033795.1. NCBI lineage: Eukaryota > Metazoa > Mollusca > Gastropoda > Lymnaeidae > Lymnaea > Lymnaea stagnalis. Next base: position 131,688 of record CAXITT010001149.1, on the reverse strand, counting down.
ATGCTGGTGGTAACCCCAGTCAGGAATTTGGTGACATGACAGTAATCCATTGTTTGACTGGCTGGATTCCGGAAATCATTCCTTTACAGTGAGTGGGGGTTCTTAGCCTGGTTTCTCTCATTTACATCTATCAGGCCATCTATAATCTATGTCGCTTATTTATCAAAAACCATGAGTTATTTCAAGTAAAGTTGTCAACTCATAACTAATACAACTTCTTTGGTAAAAAAAAAAATATTTTTTTTTTAAAGTGTCTTCCATCTTAATAATTATGATGGACTTAGAATGTTTGAGTTTTTTTATATGTACAGATACACTCCTATACCAATTTGTAGAAATCTTGAATATAGACTTTGTGATACATCACACAGGATCTACATCATGTGACACGGCAGTTATTGTACCAATGAAAAGGAATTTAGAAAAGAAACTAATAATCCTCATGACAACATATACATATGTGATTTCATTAAGTACCAGCTCCAACCAAAGAAATATCACATACAGCACCCCGTACTAATGAAACAATAGTTGCTGACAGTTCTCTCAGATCCCTTGAGAATTTTAAAGATATTTTCATGCTATTTATGGAACACCACATATATTCCTTGAGTCCAATCATAAATGCTGAAAATTTTTATGGTATGAAAAAACAAATTCCTCATGGGACCAGTCAGGGGTGGACTGGGTAGTTCAAGCGGCCCAGGAAAAAATCAAAGCGGCCCGGGAAAAAAATAAAAAGCGGCCCTATCTTCCTGACTTTTATTTTTATTATATCACCGGTCCTAGCGGCCCATCGGGAGTCTTCCCGGTGTCCCAGCGGCCCAGTCCACCCCTGGGACCAGTTATAACCATGGGAGTTTAAAAATCACTGTCTTTATGTACATACACGCCTATAGCAATGAAAGCCATAAAATGAAAGTGAAATGATAACTTTTTTTATTTCAAAATATTTGTCAGCAGAGAAGAGTTTCTTCGATTGTAAAATTTACTGTTCACATCTGGATTTTTCATACATTAGCTTCCATTATTTAATTTCTTTGTATCATAATTCTGTACCAGATTTCAGCAATTTTGTAAATATAGGCAAGGATGTAATCAATCCCCCAACCCTTTTTTTTAATACTTTAATCTATAAATTTAACTATTTGCTTTTGTTTTGTAACTTTGGAAAAACATTTTTGGACAAAACATTATCCCCCTTTCCATTTAATTGCATTACCAAATAAATAGTAAAAACATTTTTTTAAAAATCACCTTCATTTTTTTTTTTACAAAGTTTTAATATTTATCTCACCATAGTTTTGGCATTAAAAAGGTGACCCCTGAGGATATAATAACACAGTGGATATGTCTGAATGACATCAGTAATACTCATAAACCCACCGGATGCCATCCAAAGGATTCTCCACCTCCATTGTTTGTTACTAAATTTAAATTGATTTCAGATGTTTCTTTTACTTTGAATTATACAAATTTGTCGTTCTGCATCCTGTTTGCAATCATGTTTCTTTTTATAAAAATTTGTTACACAGTAAAAAAAAAAAATTCTTGTGCTTCCATTTACACTCGCCAGAACAGAAATATGAGGCAGATTTTTATTATCAAATAAATATAGCATATAGATATCCTAGGATAATTTCAACGTAAGAAATTTTAAAAGTAATTTTGAACCTTAAATAATACAAACTATTCATTAATATTATATATTTTTTGACATTGACTTCAATTTTGTTAAAGCTTAAATATGGACACATATATTTTTAAAAAAATCTAATGTTGAAGGTTATTTATATATTTAAAAAATCATCAGAAACATATTCTAAGATTTATATAAAAAAGAGATTTATTTGAACAAATATTTTGTTTGAAAAGGTAATTTATTTGACTGGTACTTAAATGAGCAAGACTGACCTAATTTTACTTTTTTAGATGTTATAAGATTTAAATAATTATTTCAGATTTAGCCATGTGAATGAAGTGTGGGACCTGGTGAAGAGTTCTCTTCCTGAGTGGAAACTTCCCATTCAGGAGTGGGAGAAAAAGAGAGAAGCAACAGAAGTTCATGCCCCTGTAAGCATACTGAATATATAACTGTTAAGAAATTATTTTTTTTAAAATAATATACTTAAAATGATATAGAAAACAATTTTTTGGAGATAAGCAAGAAATAGAATCAGTTTCTTGACCATTGTTCAAGTTTTTAAACATGTTAGTAATGCTCTGAAGATCTTTTTATGAGTTTGGTTTTTATCTGTGTCTAACAACGTTATGTTCCACTACTGATAAATGCAACACCACTTTGCAATGCTGATCATGGGGATTCTTTTGTAATGTATTGAAATCATAAATGTAAACTCTACCTCCTCACCCACTCACATAATTCATACTGATTACTTGTAAACTTTTATATATTATCTTACACAGCTAAAGGAAGAAAAGTTGGATAAAGACTCATCTATGAGAGAACAAAGAGACTTGAAGCTGGAGAAAGGGAAGGGCAAAGGTAATAAATGAACATAGATTTGTAATTGAAGAACACATTAAGACCAGACTTTTGTGGGAAGGTACAGAAATGTGCATAATTTCTTCCTCATATGTCATAAAATTTTAAAAAATTGTAATCTCATAGTCGATCACTTTTATTGATGCAATTTCACAACTTTTAAAAATATCCTGTTAACTCCTTATGGGCAGTTTATTTACTTTCAGTAAGTACTTACGGGTGTATAATGTATGATGAGAATGCTTAAGATCTGAAATTCCATACATTTCTTAATCTAAGGTGGCCAATAGTGCTTTTAGACTGATCAAATGTTCAAACACCAGTTTATTATTATTATGCATGTTTTGTTGAAAAAATTTTGTTCTCATTTTCTTATGCTTTAATTTTTTAAATATAATTTTTCCATGAAGGCAAAGAGGAAAAAAGAAAAGATAAAAAAGAGGACAAACCAAGTAAGGTTTTTTATTTGTTGTTGCAGCTTTTGTTACAATTTTATATTTGAATTCATCCAATTATTTACCTAAGGAATTATTTAAATACTCTTGAGTGTTATAAAGCACTGATGAGTGAATTTGTGAATGTACTGAAAATTTTTTCTATACAGAAGAGGAAATGCTATATGCAGTACAAAGTTTTCTGGTGGACTTATAAAGGGAAAATGAAAAAAATCCCTCATAAATTTGAATTGGTTGCTTGATCGGCTCTAACATTTCATTTAAATCTAAAAAAAAATTGGCCTTTCCTAATTCTTAAGGGCATTAAGGGTAAGATAGTTACATGTAATTTACATGATATCTGATTTAAAAATTCTGTAAACCTTTTTATTTTTTTTTTCATGGAAGTGTAGCTTTCTTTTTTATTTTAAATGTTAATTTCACTTATTCAGATATTTATTTTTCATGTGCTTTAATTTTAAACAATTTCATTTTAAGTTGTATTCAAAAGCTTAATTCCATTTTCTAGGCAAGGTAAAAGAGAAGGAGAGACTACAAAGTTCAAATTCACATGCCCATGGTATTTGAGGCTTTGCAATGAACATGCATGTTTCCTAGATTTTGTGCATTTAATATTCATATCTCCTTAGTTACGAGTAGACACATTTTAAATTATAATCAAATATCATTTATTTAGGTGTATTGTTTCATTTACAAACTATGTTTCCAAATAGTAATTTCCCTACATTAAAATTAGTTTCAACATATTAAATTGTCTAAAAAGGAATAATTTAACAGGATAACTTTTTGTTGGCCCAGCCAAGATCTACAATTTTTAAACCTTAAGGTCTGGTAACCATGTCAAGTTAACAGCTTTTGCTTCTGAATCTTTCTACTAATATAATCTTTATTTTCAAGTCATTTTGAGGATTTTGTTTATTTAAAAAAACATTTTTTTTTTTAAATGTCTGGTGCTTAAAAAATTTTGAATTTGTTTAGTCTTGGTCAACTGAAACAAAACAATTTATAATCAGGCATTCTTACCTTTCCTAATGCTCCAATAAAATGCAACTGGGAACCAGAAAAAAAGCTTGAGGGTGGGGGGGGGGGGGTATTTTTGTTTTGTTTTTTCTTAACCTGTGGGTATTTATTTCTCCTCAAATGTAACAATTGATAATAGAGTAAGGTTTTAAGTTTTTAAAAAAATATTAAAAGCTGAAATTAATCAGGCATTCTTACCTTTCCTAATGCTCCAATAAAATGCAACTGGGAACCAGAAAAAAAGCTTGAGGGTGGGGGTGGGGGGGTATTTTTGTTTTGTTTTTTCTTAACCTGTGGGTATTTATTTCTCCTCAAATGTAACAATTGATAATAGAGTAAGGTTTTAAGTATTTAAAAAAATATTAAAAGCTGAAAGCATATTTACTCTGTTGACAATTTCTGTGGACATGTAGAAGAGACAACATACCATACATAAGTCATAAGTTACATTTCTGGATGCAGTGTATATTTAAAAGATTCTAAATAATAATCATTTTAAAAAGAAAAACAATAGATAAACAACCATTTCTTTTACATATTTCTCCCAAACCTTATTAAAAATGTATTTATATTTCTATCAATTTATAAAAGAATGTGGCTTTATTTTTGTTGGCAATAATTCTGTTACATAATTCTTAATTGCTACATTAACTGAGAATAATCAGCTACTGCTTTGGTTGGTCCTGACTCAACTAATTTGTTAATTTTAGGCTAAAGGTATTTATTTGCATGAAAATATTAAATTGATATTTTTTAGAACTCTTTATTTATTCAAAAAAATATTTGAATATTGTTCTTAAAATTGCCTAAATGGTCATTATATAATTTATGTAAAGGTATGAATTTAAAGCTAATGTTCATAATATCTTATTGTGACCAACTATATAATATGTTCTCCCAACCCTTGTTTGAAATGTTGATTAGCAATTGTATTTTATAACATACAAAACCCCTTTGTATCATAGTTGTAGTGAATGTATTTCAATTTATTGTGCGTTATAAAAAAATAAAAAATAATGGACAGCGTTATTAATTTTCTTCCTTTCAAAAAACTGATATATGTAATACCAATACTACAATGGCTCATTCTCTAATTTATATTGATAGAAATTTAGCTGTATCTAAGATAGAGATTGATAAGACATCCTTTACCCTATTGGTAGGTTGCTGTGACAGTGTGCCAGGTGGTAAAGCAAATTGAAAATTACTATATATATTTGATGATGATTTATTACTTTTATAATTCTTGTGTTCATGCTATTGTAGCATGCTCACAGCACTCTGATGTAATAAATTATGTTTAAATAAAATGCCTTTAAATGTCTCTTAGATGATTTTTTTTTTTCATTTTTAAAATTCCTCAAGGACTGAGGCAAACTGTTTCCATAATTTACGTGCTATAGCTTCAAAAGAGCACACTCTGAAGGACTTATTTTTGTGTCCATCCACACTGGGAACTCTCAGTAGGGACTGTGATGTAGCCTCTTTAAGGATACATGTTTGGAGACCACTATTTTAAATATCTTAAAACTATGTATCTTTGTTCATTTCCAGAGGAGAAAGCTGTGGAGGAGTTCGTGATGCCAGAGAAACCTGAAACGATTATGTTTGCAACATACAACAGCACACCAAAGTATCCAGTCAAGGTGTCTGTTCTTGGAGAAATGGTAAGCAGGAAATCATCATGTAAAATCTGGTGCTTAGTGGAGATAACTCTTGTTTGTTTCTTGGGGTGGGGGGGGTGTCCAAAATTTATTTTAATATTTTAATATTAATTTGGAATCATTTTTAAAAATACCATTTGTTACCAAGCAAAATCTTGTGCATCTGTGGCAAGCATATTAAACAAATATGAACAAATTAAATAGTGCCTCCAATAAATTCCAGCCCACATGTACTGTTTAAGAAGTCATACTTGCAGGAAAAAAAGGTATATAGCGCCTTCACTTGCATCTGATGAAGCTTTAATAATGGATTTAAAGTGTAAATAATTTCCTGTTTATAATGATTACAGTTCAATGAAATGCTCTAACACTTATAATAATTTAATGTAGAACATGATGCATATAGACTTAACAACATTTTTTTGTGGAAACAGGAATATCATGAAAGTAAAAATATTAACTTAATTACCTGGTTTAAAAAAAAAACAAAAAAAAAAACTTGAAGCATTTTAAAAAATTGATTCTGCAAAACTTTTGTGGTGTAAATACTGAGTTAATTTATGACCAAATGTTAATGAGTGAAGCGATAGTACAAACTCTACTGCTTTATTGCCTAAGATAACTTCTATCATAAGCCCTGGTTGCTAGATCAGAAATATGCACAACTGTTTTAGGCTGATGCCAGTGAAATACTGAGACAGAATGGCTTGTCGCACATGTGTCCACATCCCGTCTACCTCTCCCAAACACGATGCTGTCCCTTAGAGCCCCCACCACCTCCCATTGTCATCCCAACTTGGAAGTTAATCAGACCACGCAAAAAGAAGCTGCCTCCGCATGACGAACCAGTTCGTAAGTCTCAGCATTAATACCTTTTTTGTCATTTATTTTTGTCAATGTTATAATAATTTTATGTTTTTGTTTTCAAATGAATAAATATAACTTATTTCCCTGCACTTTCATATTGCAATGTCCTATCATCAAAGTTCCAAACATGGTCTCCTAAAAACCCTGTACAAAAATTAGATTTCATATAGCAGAAGAATGAAGAAAATGTTTATTTTTATTTATTTTTTGTTTTCAAGAAGCTATTTTTGCCTTTTTAAAAAAAAAAACAGTGTTTTTTTTATTAAATTCCAAGAAATGAGTGCGTGGTCTTTGTTCAATGACAATTTTAGATAGGTTAAATTGTATTTCTACCATCAATTTGTATTATTTTTTTTAGCAAAGAGAGTGATCTCTGACAAAATAAATCATTGCTGCAATAAACATGCATATTTCCTAGATTTTGTGCATCCATCTGTCATTGATACCCTATGATCTTATTATTGTTTTTAGCCATTATATTAATAAACCACTCTTACACGAACCAAAGGTCCCATGGGCCAATTAGGCTTAAAGGTAATTTTTATTTATTTTTAAAAAAAATTCAGCTGACCCAGAACCCCCAAAAGACATCAAATGCTTGGAAATCATCTCACCATTTGTCAACTACAAAGTCTGCCACATTCCCATTCCCACTGACACGTAAGTCATTATTCAACATAACTGAATCAACTTCACATTATTCGTGTTCCCATCCCCACTGATTCATAAGTCATATATTCAACCTAAGTGACTCGGCATCACAACTACAAAGTCAGTCATTTTCCCATTCCCACTGATACAAAAGTCCTATATTAAACATATCAGAATAAGTGACTCAACTTCTCATTAGTACAGAAATAATTGATGGAATAAAAAAACAAAGGTGAAATGAAATGAACTAAACTGTTATCACAGCAGAAGACAAAACAAATGTTGAAGTAAAATGTCCGATACACTAAGGGATAAAATATAACGAAGTGGGGAGTATTTTATGTAAAAGCGATTTCTCATTTGATATCGCAATTAAATATTTTGATAGCAGTTTATTATTTCATTTTTCATTCTTTATCTAAGGCATCGACCAAAGTCAGCTCTGGAGAGAGGTGGAGGAAGGTCAAGGATGGAAGAGCAGCCCATCGATGAAGTGGATGAGAACCCCCCCACTCCACCACCCATCCCTACGAGCACGACGGAATCTGAAGAGCTGTTGAAAGAGGTCATTCTTAACAGTTAAATTCTGTGCTCAATGTTCCTTTATGTTATGTGTAGGCTGTGGACGCCATTGCACCAGTCGATATATCTATTGTTGCCGTTAGTTGGATGATGAGTACAAAAAGCTTTAATTTGGCATAGGGCTTTTTTTGTAGTGAACACACAATATGTTATCTTTGATGTATCATTATGCAATTTTAATTTATTTGAATCTGATCATTATCAATATTTGCCATGTGTAATATAAAAAAAGTCCAAACCAGTATTACGGTATATGACATATAAATCACAGCTTTGGGATAATCTGCCATAGAAACAAGTAAAATAATGTATTACTTCATATTACTTCAACCTGAAGTTATTCCTCCCTGTGTTACACTATTGTGCTAGCTTGTTTTGTATTTATCATTTGATTAGCAGATATATTCAGTCTTCATTGTTGGCTAGTCTCCTTGTTCCATGTTTTTAAATTTCCTTCTAGGAGTTTGAGTGTAACCACTATAATCAAATTTTGTGTAATCTTTAAATTATCTGTATCAAATTCTTGTCAAGAAACAATTAACAAGCTCTACAAACATGTAAAAAAATGTATTTTAACAGATTTTATGTAATAATACAAATAACATGCAAACTAAAATATATATATAGGACTAAGCACATATAAGACACAAGTCATATCAGTGCTAACAGCCACTAATTTGCCCTATACATTTAACAAGCACATCTTTATAAAATATTAAATTCACCATTTATTTATACACCATATAAAATAAAGTTGTTTTTAAAAAAAAAAAATCCAACCATATTTTATACTTTCTGTATCCTTGTGAGCCATGTGCACTATTATCCTACACTCCATTTTGTTGTATGTAAAACTAGGGTGGAGAGGCATCAAAACTTCAGACTGTAAAGCGCAGACAGTCTCTGAAGGTAAGATGTGAATAGTCACATGAAAGCAATTTTCGTCCCCATATTGCTCAGTTTGCTTTTGCTTGATGTATGCTTTTGTCTGCTTCACTAATTAAATTCTAAAATTCCGTAAGCATTGTTTAAGAACCAAATTAAGTGAAAATTGACATAGATAAAATTGACATGCTTAGAATGAATAATATTTTAGTCTCTTTCTGAAATTAGTCTTAGGATGAATAATATTTTAGTCTCTTTCTGAAATTAGTCTTAGGATGAATAATATTTTAGTCTCTTTCTGAAATTAGTCTTAGGATGAATAATATTTTAGTCTCTTTCTGCAGAATTTGTAATTTGACAAATCTTTAAGTAGTGTGTCTGAGAATTGCTAACAAAATAAATGTATAGGACTTCTGAGATGAACAATCCGCTGAGGCCCGTTTCTCTCCCACCCCTCCCTGCAAAACAACTTATGACATCTGAGACCAACCTGCTTCCAAACAACCGCCTCCCCACTTGCTAAAATTTATGAATTTCTTTTCTCCCATTTCCAAGCATATCCAGTGCTGTGCCAGGTTACTCCACCTTGATTCACTGCATCATACAGTGGCCATAACCTGCTTCATAAAGAAGAAAACATGATTGTGCTGTTTTAAAAAAAAACGTGTTTAGATTGTATGCTCAGCTTAGCCAGGGTTATGTTCAAAGACCTTTCAGCTTTTCTACTTTTCTATATTAAAAATCCACATTTTAGAAAGCCACTAATCAATTAAATAACTGAAAGAAAAAAAATCATTCCACAGTAGTTCATAATTGCACTAAGTGGTCTACAAAACTGGATCACAATTTTATAACACACACCCAGGCTGATAACATACATATGCTTATAGTTGTAATGAACATAATTTGATTATAGTTGTTAGACTGATAACATAGATGTAGTTATTTGTGTTGTTAATATGTCAAAAGGATTTGTCACTCATTTTATTATTTTATTTTTTTTTGCAATGCAATTACAGTTTTTTTAATGTCTTATTCAGCATAAAACCGTTAGTTCCTTGAGAAACTGTATAACTGAATTAGTTGGTTAGTAAGTAGTTTTTCATTCAGTGTTCCCCAAACTTTTCTATTCTCTTAAACCCCCTATTCAAATCCTTTGACTAGTCCTGAACCACCTACAAATTCTTGCACCCACTTCAAAAAAGCAATGCTCTCTAACATTGGAAAATAAAAGACTCATTGACAGTTCCCTTTGCAATTTAATAAATAAAGATAACTGTAGAACTTAGGAAGTAAACTAAACTTGTGACTCATCGCACAAAGGAAAATGTTATGGAGGAAATATTTTTTAAAAATAATTAAACCTGTGACCCCCATTACACAAAGGAAAATTTTAAGGAAGAAATGTTTAAAAAATAAATAAACTCTTACGTTATAACTTTACTGATGTCTGCACTGTTCTTGCAATCACTTTTTTTTAACACCGCTGTAATTCCACCTCACATCCCAGCTCTCCTAGGTTTTGGGGGAAGCCCTGCACTTAATCGTGAATTTTGTTTGTTATATTTGATTACTAAGACTTGAGTTTAAACCCACCTCTTGTGCGTGATTGTTGATTGGGAAATAAACTAACATTTGTTCCCAGAAAATTAAGCCAGGGTCTGCTAGCAAGGAGGGAGCGCCTCCTAAATTGGAAAATAAATCACTGAAACCAGAAGAGGGAAAGGAAATCCTTGCTAAAGGTAAAATTATATTGAATGAAACAATTTAGTTAAGAAAATCAACTCCCATAGTAAATTTTATTCCACATTGCCATGAATGCCTTCGAAAACTGTCTATTAATTTGTTCAAACCTTGGCGATTTGAAAAAAACGATAGACTTTTATGCCATCAAGAAGTCGGTTAACACTTTAATTTTTCCACCAATATCTGATAAATTCTGTTCAGTTTGTTTTCCAAAAAAAAAAATTGTATCAGCTTGAGACATATATATTTGCAATGAATTTTGCCCTCAGATGGCCCATCCATTCAGTCGGTGATTGAACTAGCTTCAGGTGCATCAAGTGCTATGCCAGCTGAAATGCCTGCAGTGCCTTTGGAAGAGCCTCCAAAAGAGTCCATTGTAAAGAAAGTCTGGATGGACTATGACACATTTTACAAGTGTTTCAGGTCAGTTCCCCTGTTCCAGAGAACTGTCTCTTACAACAACATTACATCAGTATAATTAGACAGTGGATTGTGGTGATGTTAGATGTGTGATCAAGATCAAGTTTGATGGGAGACAGATGCCATGCAAAAAACAAAACAAAAACTGTTAATGCCATACATGTGGAAAACACAAAAACTGTTAATGCCATACATGTGTAAAACACAAAAACTGTTAATGCCATACATATGTAAAACACAAAAACTGTTAATGCCATACATGTGTAAAACACAAAAACTGTTAATGCCATACATGTGTAAAACACAAAAACTGTTAATGCCATACATGTGTAAAACACAAAAACTGTTAATGCCATACATGTGGAAAACACAAAAACTGTTAATGCCATACATGTGTAAAACACAAAAACTGTTAATGCCATACATGTGTAAAACACAAAAACTGTTAATGCCATACATGTGTAAAACACAAAAACTGTTAATGCCATACATGTGGAAAACACAAAAACTGTTAATGCCATACATGTGTAAAACACAAAAACTGTTAATGCCATACATGTGTAAAACACAAAAACTGTTAATGCCATACATGTGTAAAACACAAAAACTGTTAATGCCATACATGTGGAAAACACAAAAACTGTTAATGCCATACATGTGTAAAACACAAAAACTGTTAATGCCATACATGTGTAAAACACAAAAACTGTTAATGCCATACATGTGTAAAACACAAAAACTGTTAATGCCATACATGTGTAAAACACAAAAACTGTTAATGCCATTATCTCCCCCCCCAATCTAAGTGCAGGTAAATCATGACACAGGACATGGATGTCACTAAGCTGAGGTGTTTGTGTGTGGCCGGATTTGAATCATGTTAACACAATTATCCAATTTATCGAATAGTAATTTTAGTTTATCCATCGAGCCTAGCTTATATTTTTGGCAAATGATAATAACCCTAGTTAATATATTCAGCCAGTGATAGCCTTAGTCAATCTATTTATCGAAGGGTAACCTCGTTCTATATATTAAGTAAAGGGTAAACCTCAGATAATTTGTTTTGTTCTTAGAGATATTATGAACTTTTTTGTGTTTTCAGGACATTGTACATTTTCCACAAACCCAACACATATCCCTGTAATCAGCGGCACAGTGATTTCAAGGTAAGATATTTTTTTTTGGTAGCTGTTGACAATTCATTCAATGATAATATTGAAGTGGATGAATATGTGTTCTGGAACCGTCGTCTTACTTGCCACAGTGTTGCATGACACAATATCAAACTGTTTAACTACATTCCATTGTTGCTCAACAGTTTTTTTCTTCTTTTTGTTCATCCATGTTTTATTTTAAGAGGAATGGGGACATTTTTACTAAAAGATAATCCATACTGATGCAAAGGCAGAGGGTGTAGTGGTCTTATACCAATATTTTTTTTTTTTACATTTATAGAAAGTTAGAATGTTTCATAATAACACACACAAAATGATAAACTCACACATTCCATAGTAATTTGTCTACTTACTTATTTTCAGTGATGAGTCAAAATTAATAGCCACTTTTAATGATCCAAATCTTTTATTAATTTTTTGTTTATCCAGAACTTAGTTTTGATATTTAATTCTCCAATACTGTATTTGAAATGAAGGATTAATTTAAAGGAATATAAATTTTGACAAATTGAAAAAAATGCACTGCTTTTAAACAAATCAGATTTTCTCCAAATATTTTTTATGCAATTATTAAAAGAAATGTAGTTACATTTTTTGGCAAGAAAAGATACTAGCTATTCATGTTCAAAGGTTTTTTATAAATGTATACTGTTAAATCTTAAACAGAAGAATGGGATTTTTTTCTTTGAAAGGGGGGGGGGGGGGGGGGGTTTTTTCAAGGTGTCTGAATATGTAGGGACGCATAGTGGATTTAAAAGGGATAGAAAATAAAAATATTTGCATATCCATAGGGATGTCCTTAAAAGTAATGTAAAGTCCTTAAAAGTAATGTAAAATGAAATCCACACAGTAAAGGCTTATAACAGGATGCTGTTTAGTTTATTGAAAATGAAATATTTGCCCTTGACATGCACGGCCCCATAAGACAATGTATTCACGCATAGTGCTATTTGTTTCAAAAGACACCATATGCTGTTGAACAACATGTTGAGAAACCAGCTAGCAGTAGCCATAAATCAGCTAAAGGTCATTTAAGGGAAGATGTAAGATTCTAAGCCGGCTAGCTGATCTCTTGTCTTTATCATTTTTTAATCCCAGATTATTTTTTTTCCTAAGATTCTTTCACATTCATTTTAACCAAGGCCTCCAAAAAAATATATATATAATTTTAAAAAAAATATAATACACTTATTTATTTGAATAAAATTATGACATTCTTGCAATAATTTGAAAGAATCAAAGGTCAGAGTTGCTGGCTGCATTTTTTACAGCTTCTGCACAAAGCCAGTTAGGCCTGAAACAAAATATTTTACTCTCAACTGTTTGAGTGAACATGTCTTGTTGCTGTCTTAAATTAAATCTAGTTGTGATTTAGCCAGAATATTTGCTTTACATTATCAGATGTTTATTTTTTAAAATATGTTCTTTCTACGCATACCATAATCAGACCTGTTTACCCTCAAACTCTTAAAATCGTACAGTATCATCACAAAATCGTTCAATACATTATCTTAATAGTAAAAAATAAACATTCAGCATATATAATAATACACCTCTAAATCGTACATTGCACGCCAAAATCGTAAGAGTAAACAGGTCTGCATAATAAATTATTTGCAATTTAGCATGACTCTGTCAATGGCAGGCGTTCAAATTTTTTTTTCCCTGAACCCCGCTTTTCCAGTCTGCTTAGAATAAAGTTTTAAAATGATTTACAAATAATATAATAAATTTACCAAGGAAATGCAGCTCACAAACCCTGCTGACATCTTTTCACAGGACACCACACCCTCCCCCCCAAAAAAAAAGGTGTTGCATGGACCACAGGTTAAGAACCTCTGATCTATGGGGAAGAAAGCATCATCTATTAATTGAAAATAAAACCTGATTTATGCTGACAATACCCAGTCACATAATAAATACACCATATTTTAGTCTCTGTTGACATATGTATAAGGGGACCAATCCAATGAGTATGGATTCTTAGAATCTTCTCATCAAACGCTTGTACCACATTATTTGCAGAGGTTAAATTAAGTTTCAAGTCTGCAAGAACCAAAATAATAATATCCAATCTATCCTACTTTCACACAGGTCGAGAGCATTCCATCAATATCTCGCAGAAATGTAAACAAATTTCTCTAAAATCTTTGGATTTCTGACTTCACTATACTCTAACTTATTTAAATTACAATAGCAATTTTATTTAATATTAGACCATAACAATTTTCAAATTATATTTTCCATTTAATAAAGCCAAATCACTGTGTAATTTGTAACCAAGCCTAGGAACTTATTATTTAGACATAAGAGAACAGCTTAACAAAAATTAGTGCTCATAAAGAGAAAGTTCTGGAAGGTTGGTCTTTTGGCAGTAGATAAAAAGGACGGCAATTTTTATCCTAGTCTATGCAGAATAGGAACCTGCTGGGAGCAAATTGATCTTTAAATTAATAGTAATAAGGAGGATTGTTCTTTTATTTTTCTTAATTTAACTAAAGCAGATCCCATGTACTCATACTTTTGAGAGCTAATCTTGAGTAACGCAAATGCCACATCCAGTTTGTTATTGTTTAAACACACTGGGCTGATAAAGTGCAACAGTGCAGAGTGGAGCATATGTTATTTTGTATTTTAGTTGGTGATCTTGCTTTTTTGGGGGGGAGGGGGGTGGGGATTTGTGGGGCATCAAAGAATGGAAAGTCTCTTTATGAAAAGGAAATAATTTGATATGAAAACTTTATTGATAGACACACTCTAATTTATGGTGCAGGTTTTAACCAACACATTGAGATTATTTACAGTGGGGAGCTATCCTAAGTCTTCGAAGGCCTCTAAATGAATGTATCTATTTAATGTGCCCTTAAAACTATACATCTCTTATGTTTCTCTATAAAATTAAGATTTAAACTAAATTGAAATATAAACAGTGAAAACAAATCAGAGACTTTATATCCTAAAAAATATAAATAAATATTATCAATCTCTCCATTCTATGAGTAAATTTGATCCTCAACTACATTCTATGATCTACTGATATGAATAAATAATATTATTGCCTACATTCAGTCATATACATAAATAGCATTGTCTACATTCTGTTGCATAAATACATTTTGTCAGCCTCTACATTTTACAAGAAAAAATTATAGCCTACATGCTATTTATTCTATTCATTTAATGATACAAGTAAATATTATCATGGCCTTCGACATTTTTGATATAAACAAATATTACACAATCAGCTTCCGGTAAATTAATCTAAACAGTCTGTACATTAATCTAAACTGTCGCAATATTTTAAGTCAAATTGATTGATTTTTATTCCTCTTGTTTATCTTGCTAGAAGAGTGTGCTATATTTCTTTGAGATGAGCTCTGCTGCCTTACAAAACATTTTTAACAAAAATATTTTTCTACATAGATTATAAAATATTTTAGTAAAATATTTTACTCTATTAACTACAGTAAACTGTTTTCTCTGAACAGTCAAGTATTAATCACTTGTATTATAATTGTTTTGTTGATAATTATTTGAACCATAAATTTAATTTAACAGTTGTTAAACAAATACCTTTTTTTTAAATGGCATCAACATTTGAAATAACACCTTTGAGCTACTTTAATTTATTCTAGCTTAATTTTTGAAAAATTAACTTAGCTTGCTACACTTCTCTATTACAACTTTTGTCTTTATTTCTCGTAATACATTTTTTATTTATTCTTTAATTGTGAAATTGAACTGTAAATTTATTGATACAAAATGATGTATTTATGTGGCAAAAATCACATGTTATTAGAGGGATTAACATATTATTGTTAAATATTCATTTATTTTAAAGATTAAGTCTCGATAGTTTTGTAACTTACTTTTACTGTTTAGAAGAAAATTTAAATTATTGATAATTTATCAGTTTCTGTTGACTTTTTTTTTTTATTTGGGGGTATTCTGATATTTTCCTTCCTCTAAAAGAAGAAATTGGTTGGTGGGCGAGAGGAGTGGGGGAGGGGGGGGGGGTGTAAGGAGATGGGGTTTCATCCTGGTGTCCATAAAAATATAAAACGAAAAAAATAAAAACTAATTA
>CAXITT010001149.1:46614-115533 GCA_964033795.1 Lymnaea stagnalis | reverse complement strand
GGGGGGGGGTTGGCTGTTGATTTTTCTCTGTTGAAAAGCAATTCCCAGAATACTGTTAAAGTAAAAATGTGTCCTAACCTTTCAGACCCTTATACCTACGGCTACAGCTTCAAGCAAAGGAGATAAAAAGCAAAGCCAAATGCCTGCTGTAAGTAAGACTTCATTGCCTTGATTGTGTCCCCTTAAACTTAAAAAAAAAAATCTACATTGTACTTTGCACTACTTAAATCTTTTTCTCCCACTTTTACATAACCTGATAGTAAACTTTTGGCTCAAATTCTTAAACATCTATTATCGATCTTGTAGAAACATGAAAAGCTAAACTATTATTATGGAGATTTCATGCCAGGTGAAAATGTATTCAGGCTATTTAAAATTCATTTTGTACATGCTCAAAAATCCGTGTTTAAATTTCAAAGAGTATTGAAAGTTCTATTTTAAGCATTTTCAGGTTCTGTGAGTTAAACCCTATTTTATTTGTATAATGCAAATGTCATGTGTCATCATGAGCTCAATCCTTAATCTGGTCTGTCACACTGCAGTTTTTTATCATAATAATGCATTCTATTTTCATAATATGGATGAAATATTTCCCCTTTCTGAAAGGCAGGAGGAAAAAAAAATGAAATGATAAAAATGTTATGATGACCTTGGTGAGTTTATAATTTGTAAGGCTCTGATGACAGTCAACACACAGTGGTTGTAGAAGTCTTAAAAATATTAAAAAGAAGAAAATAAAAATAAGGAAAAAAAGGTTCTGTTATGAATCTAGTTGCTTTGCTAATATCATTAGTTATTTTAATTATTGAATGAAACTTGTGTCCATAAAATAACAAATATAAAATAAGATTTCTTAATAAAAAGAATTTCACTTTCCCACAAAAGTAATGAAAACACGTTTTTCTTATTCATTGGCTGTAAACAAATGATACATTTTTGTGAAACTAAAGAAATATTTTTGTAGTTATAAATTACATTTCACCATGAGTTTCATCGTCATCTTGCACCACATTTAGTACGACATGGATGAGAGAGAAGATACTGAAGTGAGTCTTAGATTTTGTGACATTTACTGTGACTTCACTAAGAAATAATGGCTTTCTCACATGCTACTATCACATGCCACAATCACATGCCACTGTCATTATCACATTTCTGTTTAATTGTCACTTTTCTCATTTGTTTTTCTTCACATGCCACATGACTCATTTTCTGTGTTTTTGTTAGTTTCATCTTTGTAGTTTTGTAGGATTAAACTTTTGTAGATCTGTCCTGAAATAATTTGAAATGCTACTTTTCCTACACTTGGCTGTACAAGAATTTGAAAAACAACTGAAGGTGTTACAATAAAAGTTAGAACAATGAAACTTTAATTTTTCTTACGTTTGGTTTGCCCTAGATTAATTCTATGTCACTTTACTCCCTGATGACGTTAAAATTCTTTCTAAATATCAGACACAAAAAATATATCTATTTACTCAGAAATGTGTTTCAGTATATTTGATCAGATCTTTTTCACACAAATGTGACTGTGTGTATTTGGGGTTGGGGAAAGGGTTTATTAACTTCTCATTCTGAATAGAGAATTATAAATAACTTGTAACCCTGTACACTTAATCAGAATGTCTTCTTCTGTTTTTCAAATATTAATGCTGGTGTTTTTTATAATTATTTCAGACCCTGGCTGACAGCTCATCATCATATTATCTCTGTATCCTTTTGAAAATGATGAATCATTCATAAAGCCAGTTGTCAGTGTAAAAAAAAAAAGTGAAGTGGCAAGACTGTTTTTTTTTTTTTCCATAAATATAATTCATTGAAGACTTAACACCATGAAAGAAAAATGATAACATTTAACGAAAAGCTGTGAGTAGAAAATGTACTGTGCCAGTTGTCAGTGTAAAAAAAAAGTGAAGTGGCAAGACTGTTTTTTTTTTTTTCCATAAATATAATTCATTGAAGACTTAACACCATGAAAGAAAAATGATGACATTTAACGATAAGCTGTGAGTAGAAAATGTACTGTCTTGATGACATAATTCAGACCTGTTTACCCCCAAAATAGTGAAAATAACCCAAGGGAACATCATTGGATGATACAGCTTGGCACCAGTGACGTATCAGTGACCAAATCAAAAATCTTACAGCATCATTACAAAATTTTTAAATGCATTATTTTAATAGTAGAAAATAAACATGCAGTGTACATAGTGTATACACCTCAAAATTGTACATTTTACGCCAAAATCGTAAGAGTAAACAGGTCTGATAATTTGTGTCAAGTTTGGGTTAAAAAATATTTTGCATGCGTTCTTGCTGGTAAATTTTTTTTTTTTGCTGGCATCCGTCTGTCACAATGTGACAATGGAGTGGACTTCGGGGGACGAAATCCACATGGCCTGGGATTATTCTTCAAGGATTATAGGCTGGTTCCCAACAGCAAATCACCTCTCTCCACGCTGCTGGATAACCCAAGGGAACATCATTGGATGATACAGCTTGGCACCAGTGACGTCGCAGGAGTTGTCGGAATGTTTCATTGTACCAATATTATCCGTCTTTCGGGACTCCATCTCCGGGTTTGATTTCAGAGTTTCCTTCTCTTAGATGAGTTGCCATCCAAGGTTGACGAGTCCCATCCACCCGGTGTGCTGGTGGTGTTTTTGCTTGACTGGGTTTGACTGGAATTGAACTCCAGACAATCAACTTGAGATTTGCTCAGTTTAGACCACTCGGCCACCCAGCTGGGTGATATAGTAAAAATCAAAAGAGGATTGTTGGGGTTGGTGAGTGAGACAAATACAAACACAGTTTTTGTTTGAAATCATGTAAAAGTATCTCCAGTTGTCATTCTTGAATTCCTTAACATGGTCACAAGTTGTGGACAACCTGAAGCAGACTGAAATTCTTGTCTCGCTCACTGTCCTTCCCCGCTGGTTCGATGGGCCTGTTCACCCCAACCCCAACGAGGAGAAGAAGCTGTCACTGACCCCGGCCAAACATGGGAAAGACAAAGATATTGAGAAGCTCGAGAAGGAGATGACCAACGCTTCATTGAATCTTGGTATTTAATTTTTTTTTTTAAATCTCATTGTGATACCAATTTGTTGTTTCTTTTGGTTGGATAATGATGTTATTGGAATAATTGTGTTGAAAATTATTATTATTTTTTTTAAATTTAAAAAAAAAATTATTTTTTTTGGGTGTGGGTGAGATAATCTTTGTCTTGGAGTTGAAACACATCAGGGCTAGCTTAAAAGTGAAATCGTTCCTCTTTTGATGCTCAATAAACAGTTACCATCATTTCCAACTAGGGGTGTGCCGGATCCCGGTCCGGAATCCGGTTCCGCCGGATTTTGCACTATCCGGTGAAATCCGGTTCCGCCGGATTTACATGTATCCGGAACAACCGGATTCCGGAATCCGGAATATACCGGATTTCGGAATTTGCCAGATTTTGTGACTCACCGGATCATAATCTGAAATAAAAGTAATTCTCTTTCCCGAATTCCACACGATCACGATACATTAATCGATTGTTTCGAGCGTTGAGCTTGTTTAATGTTTAATATTCCGTACATACCAGAGGCTAGAGTCAGCACCGCTAATAGTGGCCAATAGTGTAGGGACTTTGATAAGAAAATTTAAACTTTTTGTAAAAATAAACCAATGGCATAGTTGAAAAGATGTAATTTTTTAAAGAATTATAACACCAAAATCATATTTTTAGCTGTTGTAGTTTTAAAGTTATGAATTTTTAAAGTACGACTTGGTTTGTCATTTTTTAACATGGACTGCATCTCCACATTCTGTGATCTCATTCCGCCAATCCCGTCATGCGCAATGACTATATAGTTTATATAAGGCAACGCATTCCCTGCCTTATCACTAAAATACTGTTTAGACTTAGTTTAAACTTTCAACTTTGGCACATGAATAATTAATTAAAGCTTTCCCTGACCAATGGTTTAATAGTTTTTGCACACGGCAAACTCTTATGAATGAAACTCTGAGGTAGTACTACGATACAGTTATGCAAGTGGCTGTGAATGGTTGCCAATGACAACGTGTTGCACACGGTAAATTCTGATCATTTATAATATGGATTCTACCGGGTTGTTAAAGCTCAAATTAAAACATTCCAGTTTAAATGTCTTTAAATGCATTCTGAAACACAAGTTATCAATTATTTTGATGTAAATAGTGATAATATATTAATATTTCCTAAGTATCGTCAACTTCCGCCATTAAAAAGGGGGGCGTGGCCAACCCCATGGCGAAATTAGGTTGAGCGAGCTGCATGACCAGCTGCGAACGCGTAGAAACATGGCGTCTCTCGTAAGATACTTATCCAAATGGAACGGAACTCAAATATATATCGAAAGTACTAATTTAATAATAAATAGACACACACATCGGAAAATTAAAAACTCGGATTTTTTGGCGCCGGTTGCGAATTCCCATACACAAAAAGTAGTAGTCTACCTTGACTTACCGAAGTATCTACCAATAGTACCAAAATCCGGAATCCGGGAGAAACCGGAATCCGGATTATTCCGGAATCCGGATCCGAATCCGGATCCGGCGGATTTCGCATAGGAAAATCCGGATCCGGATCCGGTTGGAAAAAACGGATCCGGCACACCCCTATTTCCAACTTAGATGTTCTTATTAACTGTTTTATAGATTATCTTGCCTTTGTTTTGCCTTCAAGTTCTCATTATGAAATGTTAAACAATTACTTGTTGCAACATGTCTATCTGGAAACTATCTGATGCTTTGGAAAATAACTTATTTCTGTTATTTGATATGTTACATTACGTGTTGTATTTGTAATAAAAATTAAACTTTTGTTTTATTGTTTTTTTAGGTGAACACATCGTTGCAGAAACAAAGCCCCCGCCCCCGGTGACACCAGGTTCCCTTGTTGCCGAGCCATACTCATGGAAAAGTTTAGTGACTGGTCAGCCTATACTGAGGCTAAGAACTACGGGGACAAAGGCGGCTCTACTCACTCTCCCCCCAGGGTAAACTCTAGTTCTGCTCTCTATAAATGTTGCCCTATTGGATTTTAGTTATTTGATGAGATCCATCTGTTCAAATGAACATTTTAATTTCAAGTAGCCGTTCAGGGAATTCTGCACAAATGTTCATAATTGAATGTTTATTATTTTTATATCATTTAAAGCATTAGTGGTAATAGGCCGATTTCTGACTTGAAACTACGTATTCTGTAATGTTGAATGCTCAAATAAATGGCTAAACATAGACACAAATTAAATACCATGTCAAAGATTTGTTATGCTTGGAACATGAGGAGGAAGAAGTGTACAGGAGAAAATGAAGTCAAAGAAGGAACAGCTTCTTGGCACAAATGTTTTACAAAATAAGAATATCATTGCTGTATTTAAAATGTCTTTATTTTTTTCTGTTGATGAAACTTTTTGCTTGAATTGATCTCAATGTCCAACTCTAATGGCAGGCGTCATGTTCTGAGACTTATGATGTCATCACCTCTTGGTCACTATGTCCACATGTGCTCCGCAACCAACTTTGTGTTTGGCGATGAGGAGACGGTTATGCCACTGCTTACCAATGTGAGGATATCAATTATGTTGCGCCTTTACTTACTGATGAGATGGAAATAAAATATTAAAATTTTTCCATTATTATTACAAGCAAATCTCTATCCAAACTATAGGATTAGAGAAGTTTGGATCACTGCATAAAACCAATTTTTTAAAAAGGAATAATTTATACCATACTCATGGGTCAATTTTAGTGCCAAAGTTGAAATTGCTTTAAACAAATTTGATTAGTAACAGTGATTTTTGAACATAATATCTTCTTACTTTATTTTACTACAATTCTTGTTTGT
Source organism: Lymnaea stagnalis (assembly GCA_964033795.1). Taxonomy (NCBI): domain Eukaryota; kingdom Metazoa; phylum Mollusca; class Gastropoda; family Lymnaeidae; genus Lymnaea; species Lymnaea stagnalis. The sequence continues at coordinate 109,655 of CAXITT010001149.1, read as the reverse complement.
GTGCATTTTATTCCCAGGAGAGCTGTAGATTCCGAGACAATGCTCTGGCGGTCATCCAGTGCTTGGGGAAATGTATCCAGGCCTTCTCAGAACCTGAGAGATTTAAACAAGAGTGGGATGGATTAGTAGAAGCCCACTGCCCCTACCTGGCCAACAGGCAAATGTCCAAAGTTCAACACTACCAGGTTAGTTTCTATGTTTTACTGCAACATGAATTTAATAAGTTGAATACAAGGTGAGCATATGTACGGAGGATGACTGAACGGTAAATAACAGTTGGAAAAGCTGTTTGCTTGTCTTATCAAAGACAGCGAAGAAAGAGCTTGTCTTGTTTAATTTTTTTTTTACACTTCTATTAATTAGATTTTGTACAAGTAGCTTTGAAGAGGTTTTTTTTTCTCTGGCTAAGAGCCAGCAAAATGATGAAATGTGATGACTTAAATACACTTGGCTAAACCGCTTTACAAAAAATTTCATCACCTAATGATATTTAAAAATTATTTATAATTTTAAGATTATTAGATAAGTAATTAATTACATTGAAATTCTTTCTTTAAACATCATATTATTTCTACAACCCAGCGTCATACATTAAACTTTGCTGTTATCGTTACATCTGGAAAGACAAACATTTCTACATGAACCCTCTAGCAATTTTTCTTAAAACATTTCTTCATTGAATCTCTCACTTCCTATTAATCAACATGTATTCCAGATCTTCAACGAATCCCTTTATGTACTGCTGCGTAAGGTCCTCAAGGACGTCATCAACCCTGACGTTGTATTCGCTTGGCGGTCATTTTTGTTTGACACCGTTACACCTAACATCCTGAACATTCCAGTTCCCAGCCGGCCAGGTATGTACTGTAAGAACTGGTGTAACGTGATGATTCTCCTCAAACAGCATCTATGACACCCCACCCCTCCAACCCAAAACAGAAACAGCAGGCAAACTGTGGCGCATTGAAAATCAGCACAACCGTACATGCCTATATTTTATAATTTGTAATAATTAAAAATTTTAAAAATTATTAAATTTAAATCATTTAGGAAATGAAATAAGTTTTAAATATTTGTTTGCTACGTTGATCTGATGTATATTATTTTTTACCATGAAAATAAAGTTGGATAAATTTATATGGGGTTAATTAGCTCATTTTCTTTCATAAAAGTAAAAATCTGTGGTTGGTGTTTTAAATGATTGATAGCCCTCTTATGGGTACTTTGACTTTTACAAACATTCCTTTTGTTTCTAATTTCAAAATTTAAAAAAATAAAAGAAGAAGAGAAAGACAAAGAGTCTGAATGTGTTGCTCCTAATAGTAAATGCACATAAAAGTCAAAGTTTTTTGGTTGCCCAATTACTTTATTGTGCATTTTCAAGCCAAACACAAGGTGCATGTGGGCGTTCTTTGCCCCAGCCACACCATTCTTGAACTAACTATGCATGACAGATGCTGTGAATTATTTATTCTGAAAGCCTAGTTATGCTTAATAACTAACTGAAAGATGTCTTTTCCTCATAGAACCATCCTTGCATGCATCACCAGTTGGTATGATATTTAACAAGTGTATCATGCTAAGGTTGCAGTTATAGATTTCAGTGTTCAATTAAAACCATTGTTTGGCCAGTTTTCAGTTTTGCAGTTGAATTACTCTATTGATATAAATCTGCTTATCTCTGATCCAGCACCAGAGATTTGAACAAACAACTTCCTCATTTCATTCAATATTTAAAACCCTAATTTATTTTTAAAAAATTATTATTTCTTTTAAAAAAATTAATTAATTATTTTTAAAATATTTAAAAAATATTTTTTTTTTTTAATTAGTGATTTATTTAATGTTAATATTGTTTGCTATTGAAACCAGTATGGCAGAGTGAGACCAAAATATACCACTCTGTTCACATGACATTTTTAAGGTTCTTTTTCCATTTGTGGAAAACTTGCTGATCATAAACAAGTTCGATTCAGAGTAGAAGAAATTTTTTTCTTCTTTTGCTTGAAACACCACCAAAAAAATGATTGGATTAAAATCAACAACACACCCTGTGCATCCGTGATGAGAATCATTCTTCTGCCATACTCTCTAACATTCATTCACTCTGCTTACCACTTAATCACTTATTGATTCATCATTTTGTGTGTGTGCCTGCATGGGTTGTGATATTTAGACTGCCAGTAAAAACACCTTCTATATCTCTATGATAAATAGACACCCAGAGTGTGCAGCTTTTCAACCCAAACTTTCTATAACATTTGGTGTGAGTTTGGTGATATATATATATCTATATACAAAATAATTAGGCATATAACTTATATGGTATATAATATATGAATACAAAAAAGCAAGAGTACTTACAGATATATATTAATAAAAGCAAATAAGACAATAAGTCTTAGTTTAATTAATTAAATCCTTGGTCCATGAAAGACCCTTTTTTAATATATCTTCCTCATCACATGTTTTCACACAGATTCATGAAAATTTGACATCCCGCAGCCCTGACCTCAAACCATGCCTTTTGCTCTTCCAAAGTTCTCTTTCAAATCTCTTGTCATGTATCATATAACAAGGAGAGAACTCTTAATAAAAATACCCATCTCACAATTGTAACTGCAGATGTTCATTAGTTCCACATTAAAGTTCATGATCTAAGTTCTCACACACATTACAATTGAAACAATGCAACGACATTTATTAACATATTGGTAATTACTTTGTTGCCATAACTTCCAGATATTAAACTAAAACTTTTATATTCATCCCTTTGACCTAAGGTTTAATCAAATATACTGTTTGTGGATATCATTTTTAAAAATATTGTACTCATTATTTTTCAAGACTTAAGTTTTTCCCCCCTTCATTTCCGCTTCAGAATCCAGAGCTCACTCTGAAGATAAAATCCATGATGCCAAAGGTTAAATCTCTTAAATGAACTTCATTTCAGATTTCCAAAGCTGTTTTTTTGTTGTTTTGTTTTTAGCAGACTTTGCAATCTTTTCAACAGATGTTGCCTTTTTTCAGTTATTAGTTGAACCTAACCCTCAAAACATTTATAAGCTTTACTTATTAATTTCATTTAACCAATCCCTAGCAAAAATATGTTCCTAGAAAAGGTCTTACATTTTTTTAAACTCAGAAATTTGTTTTTTAATTTTACATAAATGTGGCTCTTACCATGTTGCCAATACTAGTGATTTATTAGCCTTATTCATATGCCAAAAATGAGCTTTAAAATAATTAACAATTTATCCTTTAATCCTAAGCTATTTCATGATTTTTACCACAATCTTTTATTACGAAATAATTTTAATAAGCTTTGTTTTATTGATCCTCACCATTAGCTGATCTATAAAGAAATTCGTCCACCCCCAAATGTACCTTCATTCCTTTTTATTAACCCTACACTTATCTTAAATAGGTAAAGTTACCCAGCAGTCGCATTTACTCAAATAATTCCAACTTCTAATTGTGGTCTTGTTGATCACACCTGCATTGCAGGTCTGTAGACTATGCCATTAATTGATTTTTCTCCCTTTTAGTATTATGCATAGTGATAATCCCCATTGTTTTTTTTTGTTGTTTTTTTGGTTTTATTTTTTTTGTTAAGCTTGATGTGAATGAAATGACAGATAGTGTTTATTTATGTGGGGGTATTTCTATGAGCCTATTTGAAAACCAGATTTATTGTATGGTTTTAAAAAAATCTCTTGAACATTTTTTTAAAAAATAATAAAGAAAATTACGTGGGCTATCAAATTAAATGACAAGTTTTATTTTTGATGAGTAAGAAACATTAACCCCAAATGGCTTGCTAAACCTTAACTGAATTAATTTAGCTTTAATTTCATTGTTTGCAGATTAAATGATTAAAATTCATGATTAATGATTAGTTTGACTCTTAAGATTTTCTCTTTTTTTAATAAATAACTATTTGTAACATTTAGATCTAGTAGATCCTAGTCCTAGACTAAATATAAAGCATAATATAAATAGGAAAAACATTTTATTTTAGGCTTTAGAAAATGTTTATGATATTCTAATATTATTAAGTTTTTTTTTTTTAACCCTTGATTGCCTCTTCTTTTGATTTTCACTGGATTTGATTTTGCTGACTTATTTTGAGTACAGTCAGTACAGTGCACTAGTTTTTGAAAAGGCTTGATGTTGGTTGTTAAAATAGTATTAGCTGTTAGCAAAACCTACTTGAGCAACATACTTCATTTGTGATCTTAGACTGAATAACATGTAATGTTTAGTAAGAAGTTACACCTCTTGAATTTACTGGCAAATAAGTGAAACAACCAAACAACTCATTGCTAATGCTGATTCCTTGTGTAAAGCAAAAATAGTCATTAGTAACCAATATGCCAATATAGAAATGGATTAGAATATAAAACTAGATCTCTTAGCCAAGGATATATAAACCTAAATTAAAATATTTAAGAATATCTTTTTTTTTTCTGTTTTCTTCATGCATATCTACAAAACTAGATTTTAATGATTTTTAAAAATGAATCTCCATTTCAAACTGTTTTATTGTATGTATTTTAACCTAAGAAACTCATTTTGCATTGTGAACTTATTTTATCTTTATTTTACCTGCCTTATTTGTAGCGACAAGTCAAACTAGTGGACGGGGCTCAGCCAAACCAACAGTTAAAAAAAGTAAGTTATCAAACTTGAAAGTAATTTAGATTGAAGTTTAATTCTGATACAGGCAGCAACTAGAAATTTTCAAGTATCAGAGTTCCTGTTTATTTTTATTCATCAGTATTTTAAGGGGAAAAAAAAGTTAAATTAATTGCTACTGCTAATTTAACAAAGTTATTTCCTAGAAAACAGCATTCAGATATTCTCTAAAAATAGTAATACCTTTTAAATAAAATAGAATGAAATGAATGGGTTAATTTTGGAATATAAGGTTGAAACATTATGTAAAACAAAATTATAGAGATTTTTCACTAATTGATTTGATCACTGTATGATAGGAGGTGGAAATCAGGCTCCCAGTGTTCCAGGTACAAATCCCAATCTTAATATTCCAACAATATTTTTATATCTTGTACGCCATTTAAATTGTCATCATACATTACTAATTTACTCCTTATCTCTCACTTGAAAATTTTTTTCAATAGAAATGCTATAAAGTTGTAATTTTATTGAATAGCTCATGCCAATTTTTTTTTTTTTTCATGCTTTGGGTAGATTTATATACTCTCAATTATTTAATTGACATTGTCCAGGGGGATAAATTTGTAACTCTCTGATATCTGATTAGAGATAGACATGGAGCTAACATTTCAATTCTGTTTACCCTGTAATGCTGCTTTTACAACATCGGATAAAAAGCCTGTGTTAACAAAGGATTTCTTTCCCTAAGTCTTTATTTTGTAAAATACTCCAAAATCATTTTCAGGAGACTGAGTATCAATAGATTTTTTTCTGTCATACTGATACAAAGAAAGCAATTTTTAGTTTTAAATAAATAACCAACAATATATTTTCTTACACTTACAAGATACAAAGAGCTTATTACTTCTTCCTATTCCTTGATTATTCTTAACCTTTCTTTTCTTTTATTTCTTCTAGCTTATTATTGCAAGCATATATTTTTTTGGCATTTATCCTTTTAAAAAGTAAATTAGGCATCAATTTGTATTTATGTATACTTTAAATGATTTTAAGAGGTCAATGTCTTCTAACTTAAACTAACATATAATGTAAATTTTAAAAAAAATAATGAACTTAAAAAAATTCTAAATAGAAGTATGGTAGTAGTTGTACTTAAAACAATTATACACTATTTATCTTTGAGTTGTTTTATTAGTAGCAATATAGCGGCTACATTAACACTAAAGTTTTATTAATAAATTTTATATGTATTTTTTTAAAGCTTTAAGTTCTTTTTTGTCTTTTTTTTTTTTTTTTTTTTTTTTTTTTTTTTTTTTTTTTTTTTTTTTTTTTTTTTTTCTTTACTGAATGCTAAATATTCATAAATGATAATTTACAATCACAATGAATAATTATGTCTGACTTTGTAATTTCTGAGGTAATTGTTTGTAATCAATATAGCCAGGTCCTAAATGTACAGCAATTTGTCTTTATTGGAGATGACAAAAATTCATAAAATATTTATCAAATTTAACTTTTGTTTGAATTGTTAACTACAGTTAGCATTGTAAATATTAGTTTAACAGATGAAATATTTTTTAATGAATATATCACCAAACAATACTAAAATATTATTGAATATTTACTGACATAGATAATATGGGAATAATTAATTGTGATGTATTTTTCACAGACAGCTATAAACTATTGGCTATTTCTATTAGTATTTTATAATAAAAATAAATCAACCATAATTTCTGTCAAATAAGGATAAAGAATTTCAAAGATATTTATAATAACATACATTAAAAATGTTTCCATGTGCACTTATATAATGTGATCCATCAAACTAAAGGAGAAATCCCTTGCCTTTTTTTATTCCAATGTTACTTTATATAAAAATTGTTTGATGATACATTATAAACAGAATGCTTTTCATTTATTTATTTCTTTTATCTTTCATTTTGTTGCACTATTTGGTGAATGAATAGACACGAGCACATTCGAAATGGGTAGGTAAAAAATAATTAAATATAGAAAGAGATTGATTATTTCACATTATTAATGTTATCATCTGTCACTTTATTATTGATATATTTAGCCAAATTACTTTTAACTGCCACATTATTTGTGAAATGTTCAGACACATTTAAAGTGATGTCATCACACGTTAATAGTGATACTGTAAGTAACTTGATTAATGATACCTTCTGTTCCAAAAATTCATTGAGGCTTTAATCCCATTTCCTATTTACAGTACAAATGAAATGTGTAGATGTGTTTATTATATTAACCTTTTATATACAAATTCTTTTACAGAACATGAAAAAATTGACTTCCCTTGGATGGGCAGGTAAATACTGGTACATAAATAAGAAAACATAAGCTATGATTCTTTTTTTTTTTTTACAGGCACACCTCGCTTACAAAAATGCCTTGAAATTGTGATTATGAACATGTCAATTTTCTTGTCTAATATCTTTAAAGGATTATATTAAATAAAAATGATGAACAACAAGGAAACAAATCAGACCTGTAATGAATTTTTTCATGTGCTTTGGTCTTGGAAAACAACATTACAGCAGAGTGATAAAGATATTTATCACAATAAAACGATTTATAATAAAGAGCACTATCTCTGTCATATCACAACAAAGAAACCAGTCTACCACATTTGTTCCAGATCACTAGTATAAAGATCACATCCAGGATTCTATAATAACTAAGACTAAGCTAGATGCAACTAACATTTTAATCGTTACTTTTTTCAGTTCATCAGTCAAAGAGTATGTTAGCTAAACATAATTTGTCTAAATTCCCACTTAATTTATTTTTTGAAAAATTTAACTTTTAATTACCTGTATTGTTTTTCTTTTTATTTAACTTTTTTGCTGTTGCTTTTTTTTTTTTCAAATTGTTTTTTTATTTTGTCTGAAAAATGAAAGAAATTATAAAATTAATATTTTTAAAATTGAAACAATGCAATGGAGGCAGCTTTAGATTTAAGAAAAATGAAAATACCAGAAAAGAAGCATTGATTTTGAAATGTTAAACAAACTATCTGTAAAGCTGAGTTTTTTTCTTTCATCATCATCATTTGACAATATCAATTCAGAAACTTGTGGACACAATTTTGTCAGCAGATCCCCAGATCTTTGTATACACCTCTGTGTTATCTGGTCAATGGATTGCTTCCAGAAGATGGTGATTCCACATTATGTGTTCAGTAGTCTGTTACTCTGAGCTACACCAACTTTGTTTTTTTTCAGCAAAGTCCATTTTTAAGAAGTGTTTTTTTCTGTCAACAGTTGTTGGTCCTCATCAGATGATGGTTTTGCTTATCAGGCCCAGCTTTTTAATATGAGATTTTTTTTGGTGGGGGCTGGGGAGGGTGGGAAAGGGGCTGTTGCCCCTTTTAAGTCTTAGAATGGAAACACTATTAAATTACAACACATTAATTTTGAAACATGTGCTGTTAAACTCTAGCTCACCTCAACAGTGTCATGGAATAACCTGGTTAAATTATGATGCACCTAACAATAAATATTATACCGCCTCATGCAATGCAAACATTTTCACAATTTTATATACTATATTTCTATATTCTATAAGTTATAGGGTGATACATTTTCCAGACCTGTTTACTCTTACGATTTTGGCGTACAATGTACGATTTTGAGGAGTAAACATTATATATACTGTATGTTTATTTTTTACTACAAATATAAGGTATTGAACGATTTTCTGATGATATTGTACGATTTTAAGAGTTTGATGGTAAACAGGTCTGATTTTCTAATATTATCTTATTTTCTTGACAGCTCTGGCATAAGAACGTAGGTGTCCATGTTTACACAGCATGTTCACTCGTTTGTTTTGGTTACACATTTGAGAGTTATTCTACTATGTTGCTTTTATTAATCATTTAAACTCCTCTCGTGACTTGATTTTAACCATTTCAATGAAACATTTTAGAATTTAAGACTCAAAAGAATTAGAGTCTAGTGTCTATCCTCTTCAGCTCATACCGGTAGTCTTTATTTAATCCTGTCTCTTTTGTTACTATAAAAGTTAATAATTTAGCTATAATTTAATAAGATTTATTGCATATAATGCTACCTGACACACTAATTAAAAAAAAAATTATAGTAAAAAAATCCCCAAGGAAGTAGGCCTACCCGTAAGGTACAATTTTGGTCTTATCTGTCAATCACTGAATCTTGTCCAATTAAATAAAGATGTCCTCAAACATTAAATATCAGATATTTGCCTCATTAGAAAATTCAGTCCTAAAGAAAACTGCTTTAATTTATTTTTTAAGAAAAATCTTTCTTTTGCACAAAAGTAGTGCATGTTAGTGTTACAGATTAACCAACATCTTGGAATTGTCATGTTTTTCTAGTTTTATTTTCTGCACAATGTTTTCAGTGTGTTGTATTGTTATTATGATTTGAAACACGTTATTAAAATTTCTTCTCTCAGTGCCTACATGTTAGGATGGACTACATTTCTCATTTTCTTTCAATGACTCTGTTATTATTAGAAAAGAGATGATAAGTTAATGGAGGAAATGTTGGGATGAAAGGGACTTTATTTTTTCATTTTTGATTCAAAGGAAAAGTATATTTTCCCTGGATCAAGAGTTAATTAGCTTTTATGTTGAAGTATCCATAATGGAGGAAAAAGGGAGAACGTGATGTGAGGCTAGGGGAGATGATTTATCTAATAATGGCAATATCAGAAAATTAAGCCTCTTATCACTGATAAATTTTTTTTTTTTAAATAAACAATGATTGCTTGCCCTTTTATTGTGTCCTCTTGTGTTGATGACATTACAGCAATAACTAAAAATATATATAGACCTATATATATTGAATAAAACAAGGTCACATGGTTTAAATAGATTGATGACTTTTATCAACACCATTCAAATTGTGATAAATATTTTTTCAGTTCTAACTTTATTGCAAAGTATGTATTTTAAGTATTGATTTCTTTACTTTAAATAATTTAATTTCATTTTGTTTACATATTTTTACTTTTGAATATTTTGTTCTTTAAAAAAAAAGAAAAGAGAATACTCTTTTTATTAGTGTGATTAGTAAGTGTTAAATTTTCAAATATCTTATTACTGTATTCACCAAGGATGTTCTTTTACACATTTTTATTTTCCGTTGAACTTAGATATATTATTCTGTGATATTCTTTTAATAACATTTCTTTTTTAATAACAGAATATTGTTTACTGAGTACCAGTAATTAACAAAAATACACTGTCTCTACACACCTTTTCCCCCCAACTCAATAAAGCAATGATCTGTAACTCATCAGAAATACTGCTTTCATGCATTAGTTGAACTTGAATTCAAATTTTTTTATTTGTAAGGACACTAAACTTTATTCCACAGACAACCCACCATTGAAGAACAAATAGCAACAGTGAAAATACAGAAAACTTGGAGGGGTTTCTTCACACGTAAACTCCAATCAGCTAGAAAAGCTGGTGAGTCAACTTAAGTATTTATATAATGGCAGCTTTGTTTTATTATATTAGAGTCTAATTAAATAAGAATTGTAAAAAAAAAAATGTTCCACGTGACTTAAGTTTCCTTACAGTTTTTTTTGCCAAAAGTTGTCTTGTCTGACATTTATTACCACTTAAAATTTAGGACAAGAGATGAAAGTACTTATTTACTAGGCCATGGACTGAATTTTTTTTACATAAATTTAAGGGTCAATGCCCATTGTCTGAGCTCTGTATACCGGTACTGGTAAATATTATTATACAAAGGTGATCGGCCACTAATCTGACTTTATATATGTTTGTGTGAGTTTTTTACTTTGCTTAATAGTTAAACACTCCATCTCTGACATGAATTAATATATATGTATGCAAACTTTTACTTTGTTTAATCATTAGACACTCCAGATAATGCAAAGGTGTCTGAAATTTTGAGCAAGTGTTGGTCTTATATTGAAGCTAATGCTGAGGAGAATGGACTCTTCCTACTGAGGTATTATTAACTTCGTGGCTTAGATTACAGCTCAATTATTAAGCTGCCTGGCTGTACTGTAAATATTAGCAAAGGCGGCAAGCCATTAGCCATACCATGCATCTAGTTGAGTTAGAGGAGAAATTTGTGATGATATAAGAAAATGAGGTGGGGGTTGGGATATGTTATGTCACATCATAATTAATTATAAAAATTAATGTACTGGTATTGGTTTGAAGAAAGCTATTGAACTTTTTTCTGTCATCCTCTAGGGAAATGTTCAGGAAAAACTCTGATATGATTCCACTGTATCCCTTCTATCAAGATGAGTGGAACAAGATTTCCTATGCTGACTACAAGGGGACATATTATGAACAACCTTCAATGAACTGGTTTATTGTCTTCAGGTATATTCCTCAACCTTTAACTTCTTTACTGGGATGCCAATTTCTAAGTTTAAAAGTAGTCTTAACAAATGATCTAAATTTTTCAACTTTGTAATCAAAATTGTGTTAAGTTGTGCTATAACTACTTGTAAAAAAAATATTATTATTATATAATTTTCTCTCTCAATGATTTTTTTTTTTCTCATACTGTACTGCGAGTTTTATACTACATTTTCATAAAAGTATGTCTTGAGATTTTACGAGATGCATGTCATATCAGTTGCAAATATTTAATTTGGCAGGGACATCTTCTACGTGAAAGAGGAAATGCTGGTGGTTCCCAAACTGTATGTTCCCATCAACACCTGCATGCTGCGTGTCATCAACAACGACACCTATGAGGAGATACCACGGGTTTTCCAGAAGGTTGCACCATATGTCTACAAAAAGAATAAGGTTTGCTTGGATGTTTTAACAATAGGCTTGGGTTCTCACTGCTTGTAAACTTGGTTCAAGACTGAATTGACATCATTGGGTTTTCTGCACATCTATTATTAAGGAATTCTTCTTCATTCTTCCCAGTCATAAGTAAATGATTTCTTGCAGTCATAAGTAAATTATATATTTTCATTTTCAGTCATAAGTAACAACTGCACATGCAATTTTTGTCTCATTTTCACATTCAAACAATAGAAAGGCTACTCGTTTGTGGCAGAGGCAAGAACAGTGGAGCAACCTTTGACCTCTGGCAACTGGAGAATGCGCCTCATTGGGTCACTGAGTCCCCTGCCAGCGCCACAGACAGCAGAAGTTTGCAGCAGTTTCATCACCAAAGAGATTAAAGAATATTACATCCCCAATCCCAACAATCTTATCTTCAGGTTTGTTAAATTGGCTTTGATAGGGTTAGAACTGTTACAGTGACCTTGATTATGTTGGAACTGTTATATGGACTTTGATAAGTTTAGAACTCTTCTAGTGATTCTGAAATTTGAAAGCATTAGAATCCTGTAAACAAACCTTAACCCCCTAAACTACATTTTTTCAATTAACTTGGAATCTGAAGACTCTGATATCAAATTTTTCACTGCTCTGTTACACTACAACCTTTTTCAAATTTGTTTTGTAAAAAAAAATGATAAAAAATATAACAAGAGTTGTTTAATTTTTAAAATAATTATTTCCCTAGCAATGAAGTAGCCGAAGTAAAAAAAAAAAAAAATCAAAATAATAGTTTGCACGGATGGAACATTCATACATATTATAAAAGTAGGTTAAATTAATACACAGGAATTAACAATACAAATTAAGTGTCTCATTTATTTGAGAATATTTCCTGGGCTTTGTTATTAATAATCTTTTGTTCTTTTATTATAAAAATATATATTCTGTTCTAATATTAATATGACGTTCGGACATTATACAAATATTTATTCTGTTTTCAGACAGTCAGTTAAGGTGGCTGAGGACCATTTCGCCAGCCTGCAAGTCAACACCTCAAAGAGAGACGTGTACATTAAGCTGTCCATACTGGACAATGATGAGGAGATTATCAGTGCTGTGGGCAAAGGGCATGTCGTCATACCTGCTTTCATATTTCTCAAGAACATCACACAGGATGACATTGACAGGAGGTCAGGCTCCAGGGCTTGTAAGTCCACACCTGGGGTTGAATTGACGCTCTAATGTATCACCTCACTATGATCAAATTAATATTCGATCATATTTTTGTTTTTAAGAAAAATCTTCTGTCCATAGTTTGCAATACACTCTACTGGAACACCTTCAAGAAGGTGTGAGATCCATTTCATGGACCTCCATTTTCATTTCTTGATTTGATTGTTTCCCTCAGCAATGAAAGGTTCTGTGGCGGCCGTATCAAACAAATCTGATAAGGTTTCTACCAAGACCAAGAGATCTGAGTCGGTGGTCAACGAGCAGGCCCCACCATCTGTAAGTGAAACTGGAGGATAAGATCATTTAATTCAGTATTACGTCACTGGCTCATCAATAATTAAACATCACAACTGACATCATTTTAATATCTCAGACACATCAGCACTTTGATTTCACTTTAAATTCTTGGAAAAAAATAAATAATTTTGTCATAACTGTTTAAAGCTTCACACTATCATTTTACTGGATTGTTCCAGAGAAGCAGTATGAGATCTGAGGCTGAGTTGGCAGAGAGACTAGAAGATACTAAGGTAAGAATTTAAATTCTTTTTAACTTTAACTATCTTTTTTTGTTCATTAAACATTTTGTATAAGCTGTTACTGTCGTCTTTTTTCCTAATGGTAATTAGTTTAAAACTTTTTGAACTTCAGGAAACTGATTTGGTTTATTTATATTTTTAAAAAAACAAGTTGGTGTAGAGAGTAGTTATTTCAAATATAAATTTTGTTGACAGCCTCACAAGTACGTCATACAAGCCAAAGTCTTACAGAACAGCTGGCCTCTTTCGGAGAAAAGTTGGCGGCATGTCATGATGCTTAAGGAAATTGAGAAAAATGAGCTTAAAGGTAAGAAAATGGCTTAACCGAAGTTTTGATGGAAGATGATAGATAATCCTGTACTAACAATGTTATATATGTATATAATAATAACAGGACCGGTCCACATAAACTTTGCATACATTTGATTATATTTCATTTACCGGTACTCATTAATTACTTGATATAAATCAGACAGTGTTTTCATGTAGATAATTCATTAGTTTTTTTAATTTTGATAAATGAATTTTTTTTAAAGTTCAGTTGTTCTCAATATAAAATCATGTACTGCATGTTATTTGAAATGGATTAGTTCTTTCAAACTAAAAGTACAGATTAAAAATTTAAATAAAAAAGAGATTTATCTTGATGGTTTGTTTTCTTTGCTTTACTGTCTGACCATCAATGAAGTTTTAATGACCTTTGTTTTCTGTAGTAAGAACCGAACTATTATCTGCAATCATATTGCTTCATTTGTTTTCCCAAGTCGCCAATAAAGAGAGGGACCCATCCCCACCCAAGGTTGAGAAAACTCCAGCCACCAACAAGGGGAAGCCTAAAGTGGGCAAGGACAAGGGGGTGAAAGAGAAAGGTCAAGAGGTCAAGGTCTCCAGGCCACCATCACAGAACTTTGACCTGACCAAGCCCCATTATGTTCTACGTGTTGTCAGCGATTCCTTTGCAGCAGTAAGTCTCAATGTTTTAATAGTGATTCACTTGCAGCAGTAAGTCTAATTCCGTGATGTTTCATGTAAAGGCAACAGAAATCACACATTAAAGTTGACAATAAAAAAAAATGTGTCTAATCATCAAAATAATTCTTAAGACACTAAGCAGTTGTATTGTTGTTTCCGTAGGAGGAAATTGAGATAAAGAAAGATACAGAGAGAGCTGATGAGATCAGGGCACTGAAGAAAGCTTGGGAAGAAGCTGAGCCGGGCAGAGCAGCCAAGGTTAGTGTAAGACAAAGCAGCCAATGATGACAGTATATTGATAATTTATGTTCGTGATGTATATTTTATTTTAAATAATAAGAATGTTTGTGTATTGGTTAATACAGCGGTTCTCAACCTGTGGGTTGCAACCCCTTTGGGGTCGCCTAAGACCATCTGAAAACACACATACTCTACAGTTATAAATTATCAACGAAAATAATTTTGTGGTTGGGGGTCACCTCAACATGGGGAACTGTACTAAAGGGTCGTGGCATTAGAAAGGTTTGAGAACCACTGGGCTCATAGATCAGAGTTTTTGTGTTAGGAAGAAAATATTGAATGCTGTTTAACATATTTCCCTTCTTTGTAAAACTATGAACTATTGGGGAACGTAAAAACATTCTTACTTAAAATTAGTTTATTATTTTGTGGCCTTGGACAGACCTGGGTTCCCTATCCATGCTTTTATCAGTAACAACTGCCATTAGCTATAAGAAAAGAATTGTTTGTATTTTCTGTACATTTGACTTGTGTCACATTACTATATTGACTTGTGTCACATTACCACATAGACTTTTGTCACATTACTACATTGACTTGTGTCACATTACTACATAGACATGTGTGACATTACTACATTGACTTGTGTCACATTACTACATTGACCGGTCACATTACCACATTGACTTGTGTCACATTACTACATTCACTTGTGTCAGATTACTACTTTGACTTGTGTCACCTTACAGTGACTTGTGTCACCTTACAGTGACTTGTGCCACATTACCACTTTGACTTGTGTCACCTTAAAGGGACTTGTACCAAATTACATATGAACCATAAATAATCCTTAAACATCTTTCCCCCTTCCTAAATAATAGTACCAGTACGGGTACTGGTCATTAAAATATATTAATAAAAACCTTCCCATTCTAGACTAACACATGACCTCTGATCCCCAGGCTCTCCAGGCTCGACTGATGTATCTCAATACCCATGCCATCAAGCTGGCCCCTACCATGAGTGACATCACCGTGCCGACACCCAAGTCAGACTTTGACACCTTTGTCCATGCTGCAGAATCTGGCTCTGTCATCAACGAGCAGGATTCAATGCCACCCCAGTCGCCTGACCACGTGGAGTCTGATGTCATCTTGACCCTAGAACCCCCTCACCCCGCCCATGCTAAAGAAATTGTTGAACCCCTAGATCTGACTCCTTTCATCAGGTAGGTGATGCTGCTGACGAAACCGCTTCTCAAACATTTAGAGATAATGCCCTTGTTTCTCAAACATATGAGGCTAATGCCCGTGTTTCTCAAACATTTAGTGCTAATGCCCTTGTTTCTCTTAGAGCTAATGCGCTCAAGAGGTCTAGATTTCTCATCGCTCCCGTGTAGGTTGAAGGAAGTGATTGGAAATCGGTAGCTGGTGTCAACTAATGTTTATGTACCGGTACACAGATACAACAGAAATTTGGCTGATCGAAACATTTAATAAATGACATGATAAAATAAGTTGGATTGAGGAATTCTGGAAAAGGAACAATTAATCTTTATAAGAAAGGATTAGATTTTTATTGATCCAATTAAACGTAAATATTTTTTAATTACATTGTAATTGTTACAAACTCATTTTCAGAATTAGGATGAACATTCTGATCACAATTTTTAAAATATAACTTTTTAAGCATATTTAAAACATTTTACGTATTTCTCAAGTGCAAAAATAAGCCATCATAAAGCCTCACTCCCTTAATGACACGATTGCCTTTTATCAGAATTATTATTTGATTTTTTGTTTACATCTGGGGAATCATGCTGGCACATTATTTATTAATACAATTATTTTTTAATACTCATCTCAAGTGACTTTTTTAACAAATGTGGTGCAAATAGTTTATATTTTTTTAAAGGTGGGTGATGTTGGGGGGGGGGGGGGGGGGGGGGTTTCCTTATTGAACATGACCCATAAAGGGTGTCCAAGCGTATGCTCTGGGGAATGAAAATGGAATATTTCTTCGTATGCCGTACCTGTACATGATTGATGGATGCGTCATGATGCAGTTAAAAGTTTTTAAATTGCAATGGAATTCATGTTGCCAATTAATATAAAGTAAGCTAACAAAGTAAAAAGTGGCTAAAATTAATTTCTTGTTTCTCGATGTTTTTCAAGGAAAAATATGCAAATTAGAACATATGAAAATGTGTACTCTTTTTTTAATAGAAATACATTTTTATATGGTGTATTTAAGTTTTTGGTTGGTGATTTTTTTTCCTAAGGACAAAAATATGCAAATGTTAACATATGAAAATGTGTGCTCTTGGTTGCTAAAGAAATGTTTATAATGTAAGTTTCCACTAGAAAAACTACCGTACTAAAATGGTTTTTATTGAACTGCAGGAAAACCTTGCCAGAACCCATCTATTTGGATGAGGAAGAGAAACAAAAGTTGTTAGAGAAACGACAGCAAGAAATTGCCGATTATAAAGCTTTCAGGGAGAAAGTTGAACAGTGGCGTGAAATGGACAAACAAAACAGGAACAAAGCCAAAATACAACAGCTCAAACAATACCAGGCCTTACAGGTGGGTCAGTTGTGTGAAATAAGATTATAGACAGGATATTCTTAAGTTAAAGATCGAGAAAATTGTTCATTATAGTAGGGGCATGACAGTACAGAACAAACTGGCTCTTAATATAATTACAGATCTATGATGAGTCTAAGCTGTGCACTGACTGAAGGCTTGTAGTTGATATCTGATTCTCAATTTATTATCTCAATATCACTAATAATGTGTATATTTTATACCTGAATAATTCCAAAATTTAACCAAATAAAAATTTTAAAAATTTGAAATAATGTTTGCATGAAATTGCTAATAAATTAATCACCTGCAGCATTTAATGAATATTTTATGCACCTGTACATATGTATAATCTTTATTCCAGTTAGCTTACTTTTTTTCCTTGACAATATTATTTTTTTAAAAAGAACATAATTTTTCAGCCTTAATATAATTATATTTCTATTTCATATGTAGCATATGTTTTTTTAAAACTGAGACTCCTTTTAAAATCAAATTTTTGTGACATAAATTAAAAAAAACTAACTTAATACGTTATTATGGGCGGGGGTAAATTTAGGTAATCTGTAACTTTAACTAACTGACTTTTTAAAAAAATACATTTTTTGAAGACTACAATGCTGCTGATAAAAACTTATCCCTATAACTACTTTAAATAGGTACCCCAAACCAAATTTTCAAACTAAACCAATAACATTTTTGAGTGTTTAAGAT
This sequence comes from Lymnaea stagnalis, assembly GCA_964033795.1. Lineage (NCBI taxonomy): Eukaryota > Metazoa > Mollusca > Gastropoda > Lymnaeidae > Lymnaea > Lymnaea stagnalis. The sequence goes on along the minus strand of CAXITT010001149.1, from coordinate 91,928 downwards.
GCAAGATCTAAGAATTCTAAGCATGTGGACATTTAATTTATGACTTTATGACCATTATTAAGAAAGTTATGCTATTTTAAATTTTTTTCCTCGGGTTACCTTTTATGAAATGACAAAGACCCATATTCATGAGTCATTATCTTAAAATGTATGTCACCTGCACTCATTTCCTTTACAATATTTACACAATACTATACAGAGAACAAACACAATTTTTTTCAAGAGTATGGGAAATCAAACTTTTGTAATTTATTGTCGTAAAGATGGTATTTTGTAAAATTTTCAAATTTTACCAAGGGAGGCAAAAAATCACAAAAATTACCTATTTTTAAAAATTCACCAAAAATGTTGTAATTTACTCATAAACATCATTGATATATCAATTTAAAAGAGAATCAAAGATCTATACAAGTATGCAAACAAGAAGTACTTTAGCCCAACACATATTTGACAAATAGCGAAATGGTCAAGGGGTGGTATAATTTACTCATAAACATCATTGATATATCAATTTAAAAGAGAATCAAAGATCTATACAAGTATGCAAACAAGAAGTACTTTAGCCCAACACATATTTGACAAATAGCGAAATGGTCAAGGGGTGGTAATTTATTTCACACTTTTTACACATTTTTAAAATTATAAAAAAAATAATAAATAGCATACTATATGTATGAAATCTCTTATAAAGTGAAGATAATAGTAGTCTTCATATAAAATAAGCATACCTGACACCATAAAATAACCATAGAATAATTTAAACATTTGACAAAAGTAGTGTACAAAAATGTTATTTTTTTAAATTTTCTTTTTCGAAGCTTGACTTAAAATCCAAAGGACACAATATAAAACAAGATAATATATATTTTACAACTCTTTGATTTAACATTAGGAAATACACTAGAAAAAAATGTGCAAATTCGTAACTACAGACTGGATGGGTACATCACTTTAAAAAATCAATTTACATACCGGCATTACTTTCTTCTGAAAATGCATTTTGAGTAAATTAGATATATGGATAATATCATCACTTAATTTTAAGTTATTAGATTTAGTAATAAGCTTCATTAGAATAGAAAAATAATATCAATGCCACCATTCAAAAAGTACCGGTAATTCAATGTAGATTTGTCTGTAGATTTTAAAAAACAACCTTTGTAAAAATCAATAAAACAGACATTTAGTACTCCCTCTGACTTAACTGACTGTGCTGTTGACACTTCAAGTGTAAAGTTGATTAATCTCTTTGTTACTCCAAAAGAAGACTCATGAAATCTATACTGGGTATCCAAAGTTTGGCTTAGGAAAACTGTCATGTTCAAATCTTTGTGGTCAATCAATTCCCTCAGAACTTTTTCAACCATGGGTCAGATCTTAAATCCTTCTTGGATTTGAGCAAACCAGGATTCCAGCTAAAATAGGAATTAAAAACGAAATGCATGAACATATTTAGTTTTGAACAAGGATACTATTACTTTAAAATTAAATAGTTGCAATAAGAAGTTAGTGTTATGATCTTAACTTTTTACTGCCTTTAATATCCCTACGCAACAAAACTCACCATACCATAAAGCTCAACACCATGAACCAACTTCACAACCTACAACTCACAAAACATTCTTCCCCTATCAAACATTCAGGCTTCTAATTCTACATCTAGTTTAAAAACAGTAAGTACCTGCTCCCATGACATGATGTGTAATTTGCTTCACAACAGAAGCAATGGTAACGGCAACAGTGTGTTGTCTATAATAAGATGGGGCAAAGCTATCTTCTTCCTATTCCATTAGCCAGGAATGTTTTTGTAAGGCATCATACAGTTCACCAGCCAGCTATAGAATATAGAATACACACAATTTATAAGTTGAAACATTTTGACAGCTTTTTTCCTTCAAATTTCAATTTAATTAAATATTGCTAGTGTGGACATGACATTATATATATATGTATATATATATTATAAATATATATTTATATATATAACAAACTTAAAATGTTAAATTATATATATTAAAGTTAATTATAATAAGCAATCTTCATTTATTACTCTTAAGTCTTAGAGCACCACCACTCAACTTTTCATTTTGAAATTGTTTTCATTACCAACGCAAAAAAAATGTCACGTGACCCTTTCTTAAACTTAAATTGCACGTAGTAACACAATATTTTTATAAAAAATATTCAAAAATAATAATAATTTGAAGTATCATCTACAACTTAAAGTATTATTTTGTTTGATAAAATAACGAGGAAAAAATAGATTCAAATTTAAAGATGGGTGGGGTCAATTTACTTCATGGTGCTGAAATGGCCGTAAAATTCGCGAAGTGGGGGTAAACACAAAAGTCAGTAAAATAATAATAATATTGCAAACATACATGCAAAAAGCATATGAACGGAATTTTAAACCAATAATACACCATATTATTTAGGTTTTACATACCTGCTAAGCGTAGAAGATCCGATAAAGCGCAATTTTCTGTATCGACTGTCGAGTGAGTCGGCCATTTTTTGAGCTTCAGTCCATGCCGCGATAGATCGGTAAAAGGAAAATTTAGAGGTTCTGTTTGGGAAATTGCTGCGGTCTCGCGATACTTCATATTTTACCATTGTTTTCGTATTTTTATGTAGAAATGGACCAGCAATCTGCCCATATAATTTAAATAGCTGAATTGGTCTTAAATCCTATAGAAATCTCAGAAAATTATCATTTTTTTACATTTCTAGTGTATTAAATACAACTTTATAAATACTAGCTTAAAGGTTATTCACTGCTGCATGCATTAGACACAATTCTGAGGTCATTCTATAAATAGCGGCAAAGCTAAACGCGATTGCCACCGAGGGGGGTAAAAACGATCTTTTAAAATACCGCTAAAACTCGATGCGGTGATGTTTTTCAAACCACAAAAAAAATTATTTTACTAACACCAATAGAAAAACAAACATCATATTCTTAAAGTGCTTACCGAGGGGGGTAAAAACGATCTTTTAAAATACCGCTAAAACTCGATGCGGTGATGTTTTTCAAACCACAAAAAAAATTATTTTACTAACACCAATAGAAAAACAAACATCATATTCTTAAAGTGCTTGAATCGATCTTTTAAATGGTATCATTTTTATTAGTATGCATGTTACAATTGTAAGAAAATATGTTGATGGAAGTTGTCTAAAATGTAAAAAAAACACTGCTTCTCAGCGGTTTGGAGTACCTACTTTAAATAAAACTGTCCCAGCTATTACTATTAATAAGTATTAATTGCATGTTTAAAAGTTTGTGCTTGTTTTGTATCCACAAATGTATGCAACTCATAATGCATGGTTGTTTTATGTTAACAACATAATCTTTATTGATTAGTTCAATAGAAAAAAAAAGTCAGGTTGAGGAAGAACATAAAGTTTCTACATGATCTGATAAGCCGAATTCTAGACATACACACATTTTAATTTTGATGTGACCATTGCCAAGTGTAAAGAGCTTTGTTGTTGGTTCACACATTTTTTAATGTAAATAATTTCAGAATGTAGGATAGGAGCAGCGTGACCATGGAAACAGAATACCTGCTATTAGATCAAATGCAGATTATAGGCGATGAGCGCTGAAGTCCTGGAAAATATTAATGGGAACTCACTCAAATCCCCCCCCCCCCTTCCCGGGAATTAATAATTATTTATTTCTTAGCAAATCCAGTGCAACATTCATCATAAATTGCTGGTTTACACCTGTATCAATAGTGTAATAATAGAACCACTGTAACAACTAAATAACTTAACCTGTTTGTCATACTCATACCATAAACGGCACAGTGGGTGATGATCTTCCCTTTATATAGAATTTCTAAAACAAATAAGAATATTTAACCCTTGTCCGGTGGCATAATTTTCCACCTATAAGAAGCGGAATAGGTACAAATTTTTTCATATATTTTATATGATGAAAATTTTGAGTAGGTATACTTTCTGTACAGTATTAAGTGTATACACATTATTAATTAGGTTAAGAGGTCATGAAATTTCAGACCCCTACTACTTCTAAAAAAAGGTATCGCAATAAAATTTAAAACACAAGAGTTACAATTTTACCTATGATGCCGGTAAAGGATTTAACAGTACCAGTACATTAAAAGATTTCCCACAAATTGGTATAGCATTGCCCTTGCAGTTCATGCTTTTCGACTTTTGGAGATTTAGCATCATCTGCGCAACAATGTGAGGTCACCCATTTTGCGACGTATGGTAAAGGATCCCATACATCCGCAGGGGGGCCAGTGAGACTGATAAACAATAGAGAAGACAAGAGCTCAGTGTCAAGCCAACTCCCAGTGGGTGACATCAACAAATTTATTGTACTAGACGCCCTGCCACAATAACCTGATGTCACGGGAAGACTGTTGACTGCCGTCACAACTGGTTTCAGATTTTCAGGAACCTCAGCACCACCATGATCAATGTAGTCTCTGAAACCTTCACGGATGGATGCATAGCTGAGGCGCAATCTCTTGCAAAGCTGCTCCAGCTTTGCTTCACCTTCAAACCAGGGACTGTCCACATTGATTGGCCAGCGTTGGCAATTCAGGATGTCAACTTCTGAGACAAGGGTTTCAAATTCATCCGACTGTGGTGAAGCTGCAGGCCTGCTGCTCACAGTTAAAGCATTAAGCCTAGAGCGTAAATTATCTACTAAACATTGATAAAACAGAGTGAGGTTAATCATCACTTGGCCCTTTGAACTCTCTGGAATGATGGCCACACCTTTGAAATACCCTTTATCCAGAGATTCCATAGCTTCTTTCAGGTGTTTTCCAGGAGTATCTTTCATTTTTTCAATTGCACGAGCGGAACGATTAATCAGCTGATAGGCAGGCGGAAGTGTGATGTCATCTCTTTGAAGGGCCTCGGATAAAAGTCTGATTTCCTGAACAGCATCTGCAATCCCAGCAAGGTTTAACAAATAATTTTCTGATATCAGGACCTTGTAAAGGTCACTAAACATAGATTTCTGCCGAGTGTTAAGAGTTGAACTTAAGCTTGCTTTCAAGAAATGACTGTGCAGTGCAGGATATGACTTCCAAACTGCTTGTATGGCTTTGTGGCTCGAGGCAACCCTGCTAACTGAATATTCTTTTCCAATTTTAAGAACTTGCACTTCTAATTCTTTTGCACATTCAAAGAGCCCTGAAAGATGTTTGAGTGACTGATGATGATACACTGCATACAACTTCTCAAAAAATGATGTTACATGATGAAGAACAGGAAATAAATCAATTGTGTCTGAAGCGTACGATTCAAGCCTATGACATAAGCAGTGCCATTTCACAAGCTGTGGATACCTTTCACTAAGTCCTTCCAGAAATCCTGACTGTCTTCCCAGCAGGACACTTGCACCATCACTGCAGACCCCAATCCAGTTTTTAGCAAGAAAGTCATTACTGAACCCATGTTTAGAAAGACAAGCTAGAAGAGCGGCTTCAACAGACTGTGCATCTGCATTAGGCAAATCAAGCATATCAAGAAAGAAAGTGACTGGGCATTTTCCATTAACCGAGGCACGAATATAAACAATTAACGTTGAATGTGAAGAAACTATGGCGGACTCATCGATGTACACAGACAATTTTTGAGCCTGTTCAACAATAGCATTGCACAGTTTTTTCCTCATTTCACTGGCAATGTAATCTATTATTTTTGCAGCTGTGTGCTCACTATGGTGAATACAGCCTAAGTCTGCACCGTTAGCCACCTGCAGGCTGATCAGATCTCGGAAATCTGTGAGAGGGAGATTTTTTTTCACACAAAAGTAAGCAGTGCGGAACAATTTAGTTGTGGAAGCAAACTTATGCTTCTGCTGCTCTGCAATATTGGACTGAAGTAGCTCAGATACAGCTTGGACATGCCCAGCCTTCACGTGAGCTTCTGAAATCTTATGGACATGGATTTTTTTACGCAGTGAGGTCAGCATATCTTTTTTTGTTTTGCCATATGGAGTAATCCTACCAGTGCTCCATTCTTTAGAAACGGATACGCCTTGAGCAACAGATACACCCTGTGAATCAGATGCTCCAAGATGTTTAACCTCACGGCACACATTGCATCCTAAAAGGCCATTTTCTACAAACAGCCATGGGTATTTTTGTTTAAAATCCAGCCACTGGTTCTGGTCCCAGCATTCTGGTAGATGAATTCTCTCACTGACATCAGCAGCTGTATCTTTAGCCACATCAGTCACCAACTGAACTACAGCTGACTTACTGGGTGGCGTAGTTTCTGCCCTGGACACTACGTCATCCTGCTGAAGCACAGGCTTACACTGAGATGAGCAACTTGCAGTATCAGCATGTAATTTCTTAGTGGATACCTTTGCCAAGAAATCTAAGATGCTCCTCTTTCGTTTGCTCATTTCTGTACAAATAAAAAAAACATTAGTCAAACCATGCACTCAGAGTGATTGGAAACACCTAGTGGCTAAGATTTACTAAGATTATTGTGTTTTAAAATATCAAAAGTTTGAAGGTTTTGCCTTTACTAAGGTGACCAATTTTATCCTAACTTGAAACCAGGACTTTTAAAAAGAAATTTTTTTAACCATGGGTGTCAAAAATAGACAATAAGTGAGCCGTTCTTTTCATGATGCTAATTTGGATGAATTAATAAATATTTTATGAATATGAAGTTTGTGGTACAAGTTTTGACAAGAGTTGTCTCACACTAAGTGCAGTGACTTTGTTTTCGGGGAATCCAAACAAAGGATATAATGTAATAGTTCAACCTGCACGATCTGTGTACTAAATTTCCTATTTTTTACAGAGCCTTATTTCCTGTCATAAACTAAATCTGACGATTGATAAAAGTTATATAAAATATATGCACATGAAATTTTTTATCCGATTTAAAATTTAAAAAAAAATTCAACTTTCAAAGTTAAAGGGACATTAAAAAAAAAATTCATCCTTGCTTGAAAACAACTACAGGCACCATTAAACTTTAAAAAATGTGCATGCATGGCTAAAAGTGTTATCTTTTGATTGGTTAAGAAATAACAAATATACATTCGTGACTCTATACCACTATGACTATTATGTAACCAATAGTATTACCTTATTACCAGTATGCGATTCATTTCATCATTTTGATATTTCACAGTACATTTGAATGTAATTTTCTGGTGGGGAGGGGGCTCCCCGACTTTCAAGACAGGTATAAAAAAAATATTTTTAAAAGTGTTATGTGACAAGAGAAACTTGTATCAAATAAGAACAGTTACAAAACACAAAATCCTAATCTAATCTATTAAATAGAGAAGTAAATCTGGGGAACCTATATGAGTATAAGCTATATACCATTGAATACATCACCAGCCGTATCACTAAATAAATTCTTAGCCAAATATTTTATACTGGTAGTTTTTTTAAATTTTATTTGCCTTGACATCAATCAGATGTAGCAGACTCCTTTATTAATATTATCATTTTTTTAAATTGCTTATTTTTATATTATTTTAAGACTTTAATTAATACTTTAACTATACTGGCAACAAGCAAGCTACATAAATTAAAGCTCAAGACAAATGTCCAAAAACAACTACTGTACATTGTTCACAGGCTGGACAGTACTGAGTAAAAACTAAAAACAGTAGGCAATGGGAATGGTCACTTTATTATTTACATGCACTCTTATTTACTAACAATACTCATTGGTTATAGTCTGCTATAGGCTATAATATATAGAACTTACTCCTACTAATAGTAATAGGTCTGTGACATGTGATCATGGATTTATAATTTATTGGTACTGATTTATTTTATGTGCTGGCTCTTCTTATTTTGAGTTCAGCTGCGTCATTATGGGACAATTTGAAGCATCTTGCGACAGTCACGTCAGTTCAATTTAACATCTGCGTCATACAAGATTGGTTTAACAAAAGCTTCAAAATTTTAAGCTCGAATAAAAATTGAAGCAAAAATATAGATAAGAAAATTTTAATGTTACCTTGTCTTTCGATATGATTATGAAGTAGGTAGCACTAGTCTACCATAGTTACCCCCCTTTAAAAAAACAACAACAACAAAAAGCGTAAAACTTGTAATTCGCATTTATAATAATAATAATAATAATTTCGATATCGGCTGATACGGCACACAAGCCAATCGGCCGTTTTGACGGCATAGTTATTAAACAATTATAACTTTAAACAAAAAATACTGGAACTTTTAACGTTCGATTACATGCATGTTTGTCATGCAGTGCAGGCTTCTATGACACTAACACTACACTGTGCAAGAGTTCACAGTGCCGCCACATAGCTACTTACAATTAACTTGGCCTTATATTTATAATAATCAACATCAACAAAGTAAAATTAAGTTCAATTGTCCCTTCCCCGTCATTTAGAAAAAACAAATTTTAATCTTATAGATATCACCAGATGAATAACCATTCAGCTGCAGTAGATGGTTGCTTGTAAGTCTATACTTAGTAAACTGTCTTCAGTGGAGCTGAAACTGGAGTTTGTGGCCTGGCGGTTGTGAAACCAGAATTATCTAGAAATTGGTTAAGGCTTAGGCATCAAGGTCTGAAAGCTCAGACCCTGATTGACTAAAAAATTTGACATGTCAAAAGTTTTTCTAAATGTAACAGCTGACTTTCGCAGTAGTAGTAGTAGTCTTCTTCTAAAGAATAAGTATCTCAGATGAAAGAATGTATTTTCCATACCTGCAGGAGTGCTTACAGGAATGGCTATCCTGTTGTGGAAGAAGTACATGAAAACCATTCTCACACAATCCTGCATGACTCAAGGCCAAGGCCTTGGGCATTATATCCACTGTTTACTTGAAATGATCCTGATTCATAAAATATAATTACACAAGCCAATGGGTTTGTCTTTCTCAACAGTCCTTCAAATAAATAAAGCCTTTTATGTGTTTTTTTTTTTTAAATTTCCAATTAATTGATTGGTTAAGTTGACCTATTCACCCATTTTCTCACCTCACAACAAGCAGCATTCTGTGGACAGGTATAGGGCCGTTTACTTATCTAGCCTTGTTAGCTACAGGCGCAAAAAGCTCTTGACTTCCTCTATGTTCTGTGACTTTGATTCGTTAGAATCAGATCACTCCATTCACGACTCTGAGTTGGAGGACTACTAGCAACATTGAACACACTTGGGAAATCAACACTTGTCTTTTTGGGTAGTCCACCCCTGTATATGCACAGTCCAAACAGTGATGTTGTCTCTGTATCTGTGGGCTTTAGGCCAGTGGTTCCCAAACTTAATACTGCATCACTCGATATTCAAAATTTAACTCGTGGCACCCTGTTACTTTACAAAATGATAAAGAGTGTCCCTCAGTTTGGAAACCACTGGTTTAGATTTTATTAAAAAATTAACTTGTGAGCCACAACTTTTGTACCGGTATGTTGCATTAGATTTAGAAAGACATCAATGAACTGGAATGACTAAAATTTTTCTCCCTGTTAAACTTTATTGTAAATATATAGTATTGTATAGATTCTCATTTTCTTCTTTTAAATTTATGAAGCACAACCATTTTGTGCATGCAAATCGAATGGTAAAAAAACAATTTCATATTCAATGATAAGAAACAATTGTTTTAATGTAAGCTAAGACTATATTAATACCACAGTATTTGTGGCATACTTTGATAGTTAAATAGCATTGGTGTGTGAATATCTTTTTTCTCTTATAGGCGGTGGGGGGAAGGGCATGTTGTTGAGGATGCTGCATCTCTTAAGATGCAATTTTAGTAAAAAAAAATTTGATAATAGTTTTGACTTTGACTTTAAGCACATTTGTCCACAGAACAGCATAAGTCATTTTAATATATTAAAGTATTCCTTTATCTTCATTAGTTCCAGTAGGTTCATTATATTATTTTTAGAATTAAACAGTAGCTACTAACAAATCAACATTCTGTGGCTAAAAAGAAATTTTTAAAATCTTGACAAGACAAAATTTAATTAAATTTCTTACTTGGACAAAAATACATTTTATCTTGTCCTCTCGGAAGAGTAATATGCATTTTGGGTCACTAAACTAAGATTCTATTGATACTGAACTGCTCAGTGAATAGCTTCAGTTGTAGTTGTAAAGAATTAATAAGAAACAAATTATGTCTTTTCCATTTTAGCTGCAGATGTTGACTTCTTGTAACTTTGACTTTAGCTTATAAGTTATGTAAAACTACTAACATTGAGATTAATAAATTCATATGCAAGTATGTGTTTCAATGTTTTATGTATAAATGTCCATAATTTATGTAAAATGAAAGTAAACTGTAGGAAATCAAGCATATCTTATAGTGACCATATTATCTTCATGATCTTGAAATGTTCAGAAAGAGGCACATCAACTGTGTAATCAGATGAAATGAAAATACACTAATGAGCTGTTTATAGAGCTTACTCATATTTTAAATTTAGAAGAAAAAAATTAATAAAATGTTCACTGCACTCTTTTTAATTACTGCTAAAAATATTTAAAAAATCAGAGCACGTTGTTCAAATGAATTTTTTTTAAAGATTTCTACCATGTCTGTTATCATTAGATTAAAAAAGACATCTGCTAATTTTCCATCTTGTTTTGGAACTGTTGCATTTGTAAGGAATACTATATTGGGGTTGTATAATTTTAACCGTACATGTGAAAGTTTATTTTAAAGAAGTCATCCACCTGAATTTTTTGAAAGTTGAGCTTGATAGATAAAGAAATTATATACATTAGCCCAGCCAATTTATCAGTGTGTATTTATTACGTCTAAGAATGGTGATAATTCAAATTGAGCCAAAGATCTTACAATTTTTTGATGAGAAACAAGGATATGACAATTCATTTTATATCAAATTACATTAACTTCACTAATATATTTTTTATTTTACATTTCTTTACTTTCCTATTTTTCTACTCTCTTGACGTAACAGGCAGCTTTGGATGCTGCCAGAGAACGGATCAACATTCCCCGCGAAGCCATTCGACAGAAGTATCTGGAAGCCGAGCGGCTCCGCTTGGAAGAACTTGAAAGGCAAGCTGCTCTTCTAAAAGCAGAACAAGGATCTGCTGTGACCAAGGGAAAGAAACCTCCCAAGAAAAAATAGGCAAAAATTAAAAAATAATTTTTTTTGAGTCTGTGGTTACAAAAGATATGTTACAGAAGATAATTTTTTCAGAACTGAAAGAGAGCAGTTAGACCTGTATAAATTATATTTACTCTGTTTTTGTTTCCTTTGTAACAATCATTTCAACTTTTCAACTTCAAAAAAAAAAAACAAAGAAAAATTGAAGAAAAGATCGAAGACTATGAACACACTACCTGGCAGATAAAATGACGTCTGAAGACAGCACAAATGTAATCTTTTGACAATAATATTTTCTGTATTTGGCCGATGTATGGATACAGAGCTTTTGGTTCACTTTTCTCTTTTCATAAATTCGAATATTGTTCTTTTCTTTTTGTATACAATCATTTGATATTGAAAATTACTGTTGTAAAATAATAAAAGTGTACCAAATAAATTGTAAAAATCTGGTGGTGGATACAACTATCATCCTTGAAACTTTTTTTGCCCTGCTTGTGTGTATATCAAGAATATGACTGACTGACCATTTTGTGAGAGTGCAAACTGCAAATAAATAAGTAAAGTGGAATTTATGATTGGTTTTAAGTTAAATAACACATTTTTATTGCAGCTCTAAATCTAAACAGAGGCAGTATTACATACATGTTTACATTTAACGTATTATAACTTATTATAAATTATAGTGATGCTATTCAAATCTGTGATACTTTTTCATATTTTATACTGGACAACGTTTTTTAAATTAGGTTTTACAATGATTTTCAACTGATGTCATAAGTTCAGATTCAATTTTCAAACCGTCCAAATTTCATAAAAATAAAATAAATGATTAAGAAATTGTCGATTGTTGGAAAATATTTTTATTAACTAAGATATAAATTTTAAAATATAAATTAAAGGAGAAGTTGTTCTCATTTCTGTGTCATCTCTTATTTTTTTTAAAATTTTTGTCTTCCCTTGACAAAATCTAGTCACACATGGTCAAAATAGTTCTGAATGGATCAGAGAGCCACTGATGTTATGTTGATTTTAAAATTTAGTAATAGTACATTTGGCCTAGCTTTGGTGGCATGTGAGTACAATAATGGCCTAGCTCTGATGGATTGTTTATGAGCTGGACAAGTGTAAATAAGTCTATGAAGTCTGAACACTGTTTTGTTAATTGATACTATTACTCAAAATGGAAAATCTTTGGCTTTTTGAAATAAACTTGTCACAATGTTGTAAGTCTAATCACATTTCAAGATCACCTAAATAGTGTTTGGATATCCTTTAAAAAAAAAAATTGAATACATTGTGGGTTTAATAGCAGCGATATTCAACTAAACAAGAGGTAACATCAAAAGAATTTAAAGCTGGATGATTAGAGTAGATCCCTTGCAAAGAGGATGAGTTTATTAAACAACATGGATATTGGATAATGCAGCATTCAAATTCAAAATAGCAGATTTATACTGGTTTCTGCACTGCTGGACACCTTTCTAAATACTTATACTTTTAATATGGCAATTAACTTGGTTTGCAGTTACATACATGATCATCATATTGACCTACATGCAGTTACATGTTTGTCTGAAGACACTATTGGGGGGAAGGGGGGGCGCTGATAACCTTTTTTTTAACTTTGATCTGACTTTAAAAAATTTATAAACGATTGATTACCTTCCTAAGGTGATTCTAACATCTGTAAATTCTTAAAATTGTGTTAATAATTTTAAAATATCACATGTTAATGAAATTTCATCTCTACTTACAAAACTTGCAACTAAAAAAACTCATCTTCAACTTACCATGAAAAGTGTGTATTTCCATTTTTAAATTGCATCAAATTTTAAAAAATAATATAATATAATATGTTAAGTGTGCAATGTGGTGGCTGAGTTTGGATACGTAAGCTCATCAGGTTTATCAAAATACTTGAGAATAATATTTCAATCTGTGATGTTATAAATATATCTTGCTATTCAATCATGATCATCCAAACACTTCATCTCATGTACATTCTTTTGTGCTCAGTGAGTGAATTACATATCTACACACAGAAAGGAGTTGGGTGGATAGCATGAATATGTACATCATGATGCGTGGAGTTATGGTATCAGCCAATGTTGATTCACTCAAATAACTCTTTAAAATACCCAGCACAGTGTTTAGCATAACTAAACATGAAACATGTTTTCGGTATGTACAGATTGGATCCAGTTAGGTTATTTCATTGTGCGAGTTTCAATAATTATAGGGCAATCTCAAAATACAAAACATAACATTTAACAGCAAATGGAAAAAAAAAATTATCTTACAATAAAAAAAAAAGGAAAGCCAAATTTTACTGTGAACCAGGTACGTCAGCACTTTTGGTGCTATAATTCATTTTGCTGCTATTTAAAAAAAATAAATCTACCATACCAGCAAAGCTATGGCTGCTCTACTTGTAACACATTCGCATCTAAGAATCACAGTTTTAACAAAAAATAGTCCTTTACAAGACTTGCACTCATTTAGAAAACATCCATTGCATGTGCTTAACAAAACCTTATCCCCCATTGATAAAAATTAAACTTGTATTGTGAAATGGACTTTGAAAGAATAAATTAAATATCAGCTGATAGAGACTGGATTATTTCTATGAAATACAAATGTCACATCAAATATATCACCTTGAAAATGTAAAGGAAAAATTAAGTTAGAAAAATGGTAGTCTTTTTTTCTTTTCTTAACACCCTTACCTATGCACATCGTAAAAACATCATCAGTAATATCTAATTACAGTTTTTTGTAAACTAGTCTCCAAATCAGAACAGCCCCCACAGTAATGACGGCATCACAAGAGTCGATTGAACCAGACACAAGGATGGCCAACTGAAAACTACACGTTTAACAGAGTCCATGAATTCTGACAGGAAACTTCACAAATTGGTAAGGGGGGCGCTGGGCAAAGGTAGCACAGATGAAAGCACATATTTTGGTTGTCATCACAGTTAATTTATTTAGACTATCTACACAGGAGCAGTTCACCTTTGCACCCACGGCTTCAAACTCTACACAAGTTCCCCACTATTCTCACCATGTCCTGCTGGCCTATTTGTCAATGATTTTAAAAACTTCTTCCATGTCCACGGACACCGTCATAGATCATGATCATCATCTCTGGACGTCTGTGTGCTGGCGCTGCGTCTGATGCTGACGGTGGTCGTCTGGGTGGCAATACTGTTGTGGGCTGAATGATTTCTATGGAGTCTGATCATGGATTCAAGTCCGCTGTGGGGCCCCCTTGGTTTGGGCGAATCTCGTTCATGGACTTTTCGAGATCTGGAGACGATATTGCAACTCATTTTAAAAGGGCCGTGACGTGGACGGTTTTTTAGAGCTAATGGAAACGGGAGAAAAATGTTTGTGTGGAGCTCAGTGATACACAGAAATAGTTTTCTCCTCAGATAGTTAACTGTTAAACATTTAAGTACTAGCTAGAGACCATTTACGTTGACAATAGTAGTGCAGGACCTTTATATATGAGTATAAAAAGGGATCAAGCTTTAAGTCTATCGATCTCTATAACATTCAATGCCAGCTTTCATCTGCCCTTCTACAATTTATTATTTTCCCTTATGTATCGATGTATTTGAATAAATTATTAAAATTGATGGTTCTCACATTTATTATATAGTCTTTTCGGAGTAGTTTTTTATGATAAAATTTTATTTATTCTGCTATATTATTATTAACCAATTTTATTTTTTCTTAATCCTCGTAACTTGTAAGATATAACTACTTTGGCTTAATTGAATCACGTTTGATATCATTGGTACATGTTGTGAGCGAGAGTTGTTGTGAGTGTTGGGAAGGGGGAGTTGTGGATCGTGGGAGTGTTTTGTGAGTTGTGGTCGAGAGGTCAGAGCGTGAGGTTAGTCCGTGGTGTGGCACGTTTGTGTAGGCTGAGTTGTTGTGTGGTTATATAAAAGGGATGTGTGTTGGCTAGAGTTCAGAGTTAGTAAGAGTCCGGGTCAGTGAGAGACAGGGAGAGTGTTAGACAGTCACAGGTAGTTAGAGAGTCCAGCCGAGACAGTAGTTAGAGAGTTAGTATTATCGCTATTGAACGTCGTCACTGTGAATTGCCAACCCTGCTGGTTGCCAACCCTGCTGATTGCCGTATCCTGTGTGGTTGCCGTACCCTGTGGTGTTGCCGTATACTGTGTGGTTGCCGTACCCTGTGGTGTTGCCGTATACTGTGGTGTTGCCGTATACTGTGGTGTTGCCGTATACTGTGGTGTTGCCGTATCCTGTGGCTACCTTATCCAGTGTGGTTGCCTTTGTTTTGTCAGATCAAGTGTTTTGCCGTATCCTGTGTGGTTGCCTGGTTGCTGTAACCTGTTTTGCTGACCCTGCTGGCTACCATACCTTGTTGGTCGCCTTACCCTACTGTTGCCAACCCTGTGTTGCCGTACCCTGTGTTGCCGTATCCTGTGTTGCCATACCGTGTTGCCGTATCCTGTGTTGCCGTATCCTGTGTTACCGTATCCTGTGAGGTTGTCGTACCCTGCTTGTTGCGACACTGCTGTAACACTGACACTAGTACTGTACCCGTGTTGAATGTACCCTACTGCGATTGTACGCCTACGCATGTCAGCTACGTTGGGACCCAAGATCAAGACCGGGTAATTAGTATAGTTTACATTTGTTGCTGTATAAGATTGATGTATTTTTTTTAACATTGCTTATACTACTATTGAGGGCTTTAAGATTATTTCAAAATGGAAACAAGGAGTGGGAAGAAAAGTAGAGTGTTAGAGCTCAGGGAGGAGGCAGAGGCGATAGGCTATAAAGATGAAGCCATCACTCAGTGGATAGAAAAAAGGTTAACCGAAGAGAGGGAAGATCGGGAACGTCAGCTGGAGAGGGAAGAACGTGAGCGTGATAAAGAACATGCTCACGAGTTAGCAATGGCAAAACTTGGTAGACAGCGAGCCGAAGAATTGGCACAGCTAGATGAGAAAATAGCACGGGAAAAACGAGAGTGGAAAAGGAACCTAATAAAGAAGCAAGAGGCCGAGTTTGAGGCGTGGTGTAGAGAAGGAGAAAGGGCTGGGAGACCTGTGGCTAGGATAGGTAGAAATAACGTTAAGGAAACTGGGGAGTCTTTAGTAGAAGTTGAGGACCGTCAAGGTATTTCGTTAGGCAAGGAAAAGGAGATAGAACAGAATAGTACTGACTTTGTTGAAGAGAATAGAATAGACAGGGTAGTTAGTAAAAATTGTTTAGATCCGTACGATAGAAATGACTGGTCAGAAGGGGAAAGAGAGGATAGTAATTACATGACAGAAGGGAAAAAAATAAATGAGGTCAATAGTAGAGGTGATGTCCAGAGATGGTGCAAGGAGAGCAAGTCGTGGATAGAGATGGCGGATAACAAAATTAAAACTGAGAAGGGGGACAATAGGAGAAATGATGAATGGGAATTTTTTCAGTTAGGAATAGTTGAAGAGTATTTTGAAGACACAGGGGCAGATAAGAGGGGGATTGTTCCGTTGGATAAATTGGAAACTTGGGAAAATGATAAGGAAAGAGTTATTTTGTTAGCGGAGGAAAATGAGTTCACTGAGAAAATGTCAGATTTTCTGGAAGAGATCAACTATCCTGATGAAATGAGGGCAAACATAACTAAGTGTAGGGGCGAGGAGTTTTTTTTAGTTTCGAGGGAGGAGGTCAGTATAGTTGAAGCACACGATGTAGAAGTACAAGGGGAAATAGAGTTTTTTGGTACGGGTGTTGTGTGTGAGCACAGGGATATGGCTTCACGGGGTGATTTTGGTATGGATGTTCCACACGTTAGTAATAGTGTTAGTGATGTTCCACATTTAGGTAATGGTGGCTGTCTTGATGGACAAGATGATTTTGATGCAGCTTTTGCTTATACTTATAATTTACAAGAGTCGTTTAATGTACAACAGAGAAATGTAAATTTTTTACTGAAAAGAGATTTTGATTTAATGCAAGAGGCAATTATTGACGAAAGTGTATTTTGTGAGTTTGACTGTGTCAGAACCTGGGCAAGTTACGGTGAGCACGACGTGGAGGTCGTGAACTTGTCAAGGGCAGTCCCGAGAGGGGGACGTAGGGTGAACAAAGTCGAAGTCATCGGTAATGACTTCAGATGGAGCTACGAGGGTCGTAGTCCACACGCCGAGTCAGGAGGTGTCACTGGTTGCTCGAGGTGCGAGAGCCAGTGTAGTAGCAGGTCTGGTTTAGACTCAGACAGTCTTGTCGTTGACCGTTGTCACTTTGAGTCCGTGGAGGACGTGACCTTTTGTCCTGATGTGGGACCAGAGGATAGAAATAATGTTTTTCATAAATTATGTCATGTGGGTTTAGGTGGGGGATGTTTTGATTTTGTTTTTGATGTGTATTATAAAATTGGTGTATTATGTGATGAGAGCCGGGAGCGCTCAAGCTTTGAACGTATTGAGGGTTTTCATTTTGTTGAGAGGTTTTGCCATGAGTTGGGAGGTGAGGATTGTAAATTTAGTTTCACTGGGTTATGTGAACGTTTGACTTGGACGATGTGTTTTGAATTTTTGTGTAACTTTTTGCCTTGTAAAGTGTTATTCAAATTGCTTGTAGGGGCTGACATGTTAAGCCAGGGGAGAGAAGTAATGTTTGTAGACAATGTTGTGAGCGAGGGGAGAAATCTGCACGCTTTTTGGAAAGCGACAGACAAGCGGAATATCCCGCCCTCATTGAGTGTACTAACTGGCGGGACAATTAATGGCTGTCCATAGGATTACAGATGTTGACAATTTTTTTTTCTCCCTTATCTTTGGTCAAATTTTTTGGTGTGTCATGTTTTATTTTTTGAGAAAAGGGAATGGTTATTGTTTATTTTGATGTTGATGTAATTTTATTTTAGGATCTTTTGCCGAGTGTGTAGTTAACACTATGAGTACCATTGTAATGTTGTGAGCGAGAGTTGTTGTGAGTTGTACTTGATATTGGAATTCTAGGGATAAAACTGTTCATTGTTGGCTATTACAATTTTGTGATGTCATTTTGGAGTGTGACATCACTACTGTGAGTGATGTCAACGAAAGGGGGGAGGAATGTTGTGAGCGAGAGTTGTTGTGAGTGTTGGGAAGGGGGAGTTGTGGATCGTGGGAGTGTTTTGTGAGTTGTGGTCGAGAGGTCAGAGCGTGAGGTTAGTCCGTGGTGTGGCACGTTTGTGTAGGCTGAGTTGTTGTTTGGTTATATAAAAGGGATGTGTGTTGGCTAGAGTTTAGAGTTAGTAAGAGTCCGGGTCAGTGAGAGACAGGGAGAGTGTTATACAGTCAGAGGTAGTTAGAGAGTCCAGCCGAGACAGTAGTTAGAAAGTTAGTATTATCGCTGTTGAAATTCGTCACTGTGAATTGCTATTGGATCCTGTAAATAAAGAACTGTTGTATTTCCATGCTGGAGTTGTGATGTATATATAGATATGAAGAAAGTGTTGTAAACCCCTAGACAACGTGGAGTCTGCTGACAGTGCAGTAAACGTAACTACTGGACGATGTGTTGAAGTGTAAGGACGAAAATCCTAACATGTCAAGTATTGAGAAGGTCGCAACTGGAGACAACGTAAGAAGGCCGCGACATTTGATGAAGGCCTCAGCTTATTAAATTAAGGTCGTAACATTTGAAGTTACGAAGAAGTTTGTAACAGTACATATGGTAATTATGTTTGTGATCACCTGTAACACCTACGGTACCAGACTGTGAGACTAATTATGTTTGTGATCACCTGTAACACCTATGGTACGCGTGAAACTAATTATGTTTGTGATCACCTGTAACACCCTTGGTACCTATCAAACTAACCACTCACCCAGGTCGGCAGAAGTGCAGATCTCCCCTGTTGGTACCGTACACCATACCTTCCCCAACTCCAGGCAGCCAGCGCGCAGAGTTGACACTGACATGGTTTCGGCTGTCTTGGTTACACGGGTGAAACAAGTCGGTGACATGCTGCACGTAAAACATTATAGATGAGAATGAAACATGGGTCTTTGAACTCTATTTGACTCTTGGAGTTACCCGTTGATTAAATTTATTATAGTTAATGTATAGTGAGACAATTTACAACTTGAGCATTGTCAATCCTTTCAAATTGTTTGCAAATACACAAAAAATTGACAAATTTATAATTTTATATTAGACATAGGCTAGGCTTGTTACAAAAAAGACACATCGGATTATTTGCTTTTAAAACTCTTTCAGGTAACTCATTTTTTTCTGTTTAGTACGTAAGTGTCAGATTATTTCTGTAAAGTACACAAGTTTCTGATTATGTCTCATCCTAAAGTCTAAACTAATTGTCATGTGTCATCCTGCTAGTTACCCGCATAGAGCTTTCTCCAGCCTTCTCCTTAGCCAGTCTGTACACTTGGGCCACCATTTGGTTGACAGAAAAGAAGAACAGCCTTTTAGCGGCTAATCCCACCATGACGTAGCGATTTTCTGGAGAGATGCTCACTGAAATGGCATTTGGGCCTGTCAAATATAATAAACATTTTTCAATATCAACCTTTATGGTAAATGTCGATTTGGGTGCCGAGTGGTCAAATGGTCTAAGCCGAGTCAATCTCAAGTTCAATCCCCACCAAAGCCAAGCAAATACATCAGCAGCAGCCAGGGTGAATGGGACTGGTATACCTTGGATGGCAACTCATCTAAGAAAGGGAAACTCTTAATTCAAACTCGGATATGGCATCCCATAGGCAGATAACATTGACACCATGAAACATTCCAAATGACACAATGAAAGCTGTATCATCCACATGATGTTCTTTTGGATTATCCAGTGGCCTCGAGAGAGAGGCAATTTGCTCTGTAGAATACCAGCTTATAATCCTAAAACGAATAATCCCAGGCCTTGTGGATTTTATCCACTGAAGTCTATACCATCGTCACCTTGTGATGGATGGATACCAGAAAATTTTTTTTTTTTTTTAAAATGTCAATTTGTATTCTTTAAATAACATCCCCATCGCCATCTGTGCTGTGCGCTTTTAGCACTAAAAATCATTAGCATTTCTTAAAATAACAAACCAGAAGCCTACGCAGCAAAAAACAACCTTGTTTCAGTCTTAACCCTCTGGAGACGGAGCCTTTTCGGGGTGTATGTGCCAAAAAGACGGAGCAATTTTTACGAGCTCGAGACTTGCATTGCAAAAAAATTTATAAAAAATAAACTATTCCCTTAATATATGTAAAACCATATATATTCTTGTAGGAAATTGAATGAACTAATACAATCTTTATGAATCAAACTGACATATCAAAATTTATGCAAATGAGGTACCCTTATTTGCATAATTTATGCGTGTAATTTTTTGTTACACCTGGAATAAACATGACTTACTTGTATCAATTGTGTGAATTTTTTGATGGATGAAGCCTGAATAAGTCCTAATACTTATTTTTTGGGGGAAAAGGGCCCATGAAGGCCCTTCAGACACCTCTGGCACATGGTTCTACTCCTTTCCCACCCCCACCCCCTATTTTTCAGTTGTTACAGACACACTGTAACAGGCCCCCATTTATGACCTAGGGACCTTCTCTTAAGCTGAATGTTACTGACAAATGTGTCTGCATATCAATTGGTCTCTCTCATTAACACTTGAGTGATATTTAGTGTAAAAAATAGCATAAAATACTCAAATGGGGTGCTTATGACTTATTTATAGGACTTATGTTGTCTAAAAATTCAGAGGGGTCATCTCTGTCCATTTGAGGACCCCTAATACTAGTAATACTAAACCAAGAGTTCACAACATTAGCATTACCCTCAATTTGAAAGTCTTCATTAATTCCCTGGTTGTTTTCAGCAGTTTCAGTGTCAAATTCACTGCTAGAATATCAAAATTACTAAGCACAGTTTGATCACTGTCAGACATGTTCGAAATTCACGATGTAACTACACACACACACAAAAATTCCTGCAAACAAATAAATTGAGTTCACCTTCAATGAACGCCGCCATTACAATGCCGGGATGTGCAGGAATACGTGTGAATAATTTTGATTCGCTGGTACAACGCCAAGCCAGCCAATCGTGAGGCTCGATCTATCAGGCCGACGGCTCGGACTTGACGTCTTTCTCGCTAGTGTACCTCGGGCCGATAGATCGGCCCTTACGTCTCCAGAGGGTTAATGAGATGAATCACTTTAGCAATTCAATTCGGACACAAACAATCCTGCTTTGCTTTGTATTTTACTCTTTACAAATTTCAGATGGTGCAATAGGGAGGTGGTCTATAAAACACTTAATAAGACAATTGATATCTAACTAGTTGAGCTGAGGAGCATTACCAGCTGTCGTAAAAAACAAAACAAAAAAACAACAACCTAGGCGATTTTGTTATTGAACGAAGCATTCTAAATCTCATGTTGTGCCGTAGCAGTAGCTCAGTTTTTATACTAGTATGTTTATGAAACAACAAAAAATGAGAAAAAGAAAGATGCACGGCGTCCACAGTGTTTAAATATATAAATGAACAGCGTTGGCCACAGACTGTACCCAAAGAGCTAAGGGCATCCTTGATACAAGTCAGTGATTAAAAAGCAATGTTCTCGGCAAATCTTACCAAAGCTCTTTGTATACAGGCAATGAGCCAGAGATTCCTTCCTCAAAGAGAAGACACCCAGTATGTTGTCATCTGGGAAACCCCTGTGACTTGGTACAAAAGTGGCCAGGAATGTCCCGTCCTTGGAGAGGTCACAGCTGGCATCATTGTGGAGTTTGCAGTGCTTTACAACGATATTGATGGATGCTATATTAAAGAAAATAGGGAAATATCATCAGAGGAGTTTAATGATTTAGTCCAAGCCAACTGAAGCAGACAAATACAGTTTTAGAATAACATAACATACAAAAGGAACTTTTACAAATGTCGCATTCCAATATTTCTCAAAAGATAAAGCTACATCACTGATAAATTTACATGATGAAGCCACATATCACAAGGCTAATAAAAATGCGGGCATTCTAAAAAAGGGGATGTCTCAAAATCTGTGTCTTCATAGCAACATCATTTTAAGTTTCTATAGCTAAAAAAAAAAAATCTAGTAAAACTTTTTATCAGGCCCAAATAATATCAGTGATCTCCCTTATTGGGTCAAGATTCTATAAAAACGCACTCGCCACTATTATATCAGGCTCAGTTTGCCATCTGCGATCAGACTAAGAGGACACAGACCACACATTAGATACCATCCCACTCACCATTGGTTATATCAGGCTCAGTTTGCCATCTGCGATCAGACTAAGTGGACACAGACCACACATTAGATACCATCCCACTCACCATTGGTTATATCAGGCTCAGTTTGCCATCTGCGATCAGACTAAGTGGACACAGACCATACAGATACCATCCCACTCACCATTGGTTATATCGGGAACAACACACTTGGACACATCCCACCTCTGGATCCTGTGGGTCTGAGGAACAATGTTACTGGCAACTGCTTGGTCATCCCTGGTCAGGAAAGCACCTGCAAATCCATAGTGTAACCACAAGCTATGAAAAATTGAACTTATGGAATAAAATTGATATGGTAGGAAGGCTGGGCATAACAGAGTGATTCACTAATGCAGACCTGTTTACCCTTAAAATCGTACAATATCATCACAAAATCGTTCAATGCATTATCTTAGTAGTAAAAAATAAACATGCAGTATATATAATGAATACATCTCAAAATCGTACATTGTACGCCAAAATCGTAAGAGTAAACAGGTATGCTAATGGGTAGTTCATATCAAACAGAGCAATTCACCAAATGGACAGTTTATATCAAGCAGAGAGATTCACCAATGGACACTCCATATAATATAGAACGATTTACCAATGAACATTTCATATCAAACTGAGTAACTCACAAATTGACACTACATATTAAAAAAAAAACAATGGATATTTCTTGAATTGTTTACTGTGCTCTGCTCCTTGTGATATTTTCATTTGTCCTGTGCGCTGAAGAAGGCTTTCTATGCCGAAGCGTTTAAATCTTATTGTCCTGTCCTTTAATTATTATACCATATTAAACAGAGCAATTCACCAAATGGACAGTGCATATCAAATAGAATGATTCATCAATGGACATTTCCTATCAGACTGAGCAATTCACCAATTGACAGAATCAAACAGAGCAATGCCACATTTCATATCAAATAGAGCAAAACAGCAATGGACACTTCGTATCAAACAGAGCTATTCACTAATTCATATCAAACAGGGCAATTTGCCAAATGGACAGTTTATATCAAGCAGAGCAAATAATCAATGGACAGTTCATATCAAGCACAGTGAATCACTAATGGACAGTTCATATCAAACAATTATTAGAACACAAAGAAATTTGCTTATCTTCTTCTATAAATTAAGGGCCCATGATCAATTTATTGATCATTTTGGCTCCGATGCATGTAGAGGGGATTTGCAATGTTTCTGTGCCTGGAGTTGACGAGGATATTTCACTGATTGCAAGTGCCACTTTGTGAAGGAATCATGCACTGGGGGTTTGAAGGCTTGAGGCAATAGACACAAATGAGTCTAGTGTTGTCGCCTCAACTGTTCCCTTTGACAGCTTGTTCCAGTCCCTGATTGTCTTGGGCAGGAATGAGCAGTTCCTATACTGGCTTCTTGCTGGTATGAGCCGGAATTGCCCGTCATGGCCTCGTCTATGGGGGAGAGGGACGAGTTTCTGTTTAATTCTGGAACAGTGGACCAGCCCATTATTTATCTTGTACATCATGGAGAGCCTGCATTGTCGTCGTCGTTCCTCCAATGGAGACCAGCCTAATGTTTCCAGCATTCTGCCAACACTAGAGGTATTCCTGCAGCGGTTCAGGACAAAGCGTGCTGCCCATCGCTGGACCGCCTCCAAACTGTCAATGCTGTTCTGGGTAAAGGGGTCCCAGACTGAAGATGCATAATCTAAAATCTGACGGTCAAAGGCTTTATATGCTCTTTCTTTCACACAGGAGTTGCCAATATTTAGATTATGCCTTAAGAACGCCAGGGTCTTGTTTGCTTGGTTACATACATTGTTAATATGCTCGTCCCAGCGGACCTCTCTTTGAATGGTAACACCCTGGTACCATCACATCTAAGCAGTAAGTAAATATTTTAAAAAATGGCAACATTGTGATCACACATGAAAATATTTTATCACTGTAAAAAAAAATTTTTTTTAAAATTCTCAACATTCACATTTTATGCTCATAGATATCATATTAATGTGTGTATGGGTGACTTATTGCTAGCTTTAAAAAGAAAAAAAGACAAAAAACTGGAGCATATTCCAAAACAGATAGGATTTTTCATTTTGAATGAGAATATAATGATACATTGTGGGTAATACTTTCCTTATTTAATTGAAACCATAATTTTTGTATAATTTGATTCCAATTTAATAAGTTTCAGATGATGTCCGAGTTACGAGTGATGAGATTTGTCAATATCATTTGGGGGAAAAAATGCCTTTAATTTGAGCTCTTAATCCAACCGGCTTGACTTTATTTAACCCTCTCTCTAAAATTCACATGGCTTACAAAATGACCTTGGTCAGATGGGTTTTCATTCTTGACCTGGGGAAAAAATGTCTTTTATTTTGGCTCTTTAACCAACCCGCGTTACTTTTTTTAACCCCCTCTCTAAAATTCACATGGCTTAAAAAATGACCTTGGGCAGATGGGTTTTCATTCTTGCCCCCCCCCCCCCCGGAATAAACCTTCTCATGTCAAACCATGAATTTTTTCACAAAAATGGTACACAACTGAATGAAGAGAGCGGGAAATGCTTTTAGAGGGGGAAATGCTTTTAGAGTTGGGTTATTTTGTTTTTTTTACCAGCTATGGTTCGGTTCATGATTCTCTGCACAGTGTCGGTGGGTCGGTTGATGGTGTCATCTAGAATACTGCTGGAGTAGTCAGGGTGCAAGTGGGCGTGGTGCAGGTTTAAATAATATCTCTGGCCGCTGTCTTCATTATCCTCTTCCCTGGCCGGTCTAATGGTCACCGATGCTGGCATTTCAGAGGCTCGCGCAGATCTGGGGAGTGGGAAAAAAAAAGAAGTTCCATTTCAAATTTTATTCTTCTTCAAAATTACAAAAATTTAACATTCTTTGACCCCTATGTACTGATAAAATTTTAAATGATGGTTACGGATATGCCGTTGTGTCCTCTTTGAACATTAATATTGAACAAACTGTCTTGGTAGAAGCTTGAGAACAACCTTTGTGATGTCGTTGGAAGACTTGTGTCTCGTCTGACCAGGCACTCTAGTAACTGACCACTTCTAGGACGGACTGGAGGAGCTAATGGATGAGAACAATAAATATGGCTCAAAATTAGTCCCGATAATCTTAGAGTTCAACACCTGGGAGACATACACACAATTAAAACTCAGTGGCAATAGTTCATTCACTGAAAAAACTTACAAGAAAGATCATTTTCATACCAGTTATAGTGAACGTATTTAAATTAATGAAACAGTGGTACCTGGTAGTTAATCAATGCAGTTTTAGGTAGAATTCCAGGATTACATTGTGTAACAAGAGTAATCTTAATAAGATTATTGTATACAAGCTGCTGCACCCGGTAGCAGACTTGAATGATCATCAGTTTAAATATAAAGCCCACACACTTTTGTTTCATTTAAAAACAAACTTACACACAAGTTTTCACATTTAGATGTGATGTGTAAGCAAAACATATGTATAAACAAGTTCTCACATCCAGATGTGATATGTAAGCATATGTATAAACAAGTTCTCACATCCAGATGTGATAGGTAAGCATATGTATAAACAAGTTCTCACATCCAGATGTGATATGTAAGCAAAACATAATAGTAAGCAAACTTTCACATCCAGATGTGATGTGTAAGGAAAACATATTTATAACCAAGATCTCACATTCAGATGGGACGTGTTAGCATCGAAGTAACCTCCATCTCTACCCAAACTTCTAGTTAACGTAGATACTTTTTTAATAAACCAAAAAAAAAAAAACAACATACTTACCATCACCGCTACCATCGACAGGTCGCGACGACCCACTTCTAGAATGGACATCGGGCGCCGAGCTAGTGCTACATTCCAGCGATGAGCTCGCCCTCTCCCTGCCCCTGAGAGATTCTCTCAACCGGGCAGAATACCGGCGGAAGTAAGGGCTGTTGTTGACCGGGCGCCGTCTTTCACGACTGCTTTGGATTCTGAAAGAATGACAAGCCTTCTGAGGGGTTTCTTTCAATAATACGCCGGTGAACCCTTATCAATGTTTCTTTTTTTTTACAAAAAAAGCATCCTATCCATTCCCATACACAAAAAAGAAGTTCGTCTATTGCATTCTTGGCCTAGCCAATATTCCTTTTACAAATTGCTCCATCAACAATTGGCACGGAAATTATTTAGGCACCTTATGCATGTTAATTACAGCTAGACAAGGAAACACTGCAAGAAATGAACATTTGAATGTAGATTCAAAGGAAATTGCACATTAAGGCTAATGTTACAGGTTTCAAATAATGCTTATTCAGCTTTTCTAAAAGTGTGTGTAAAGAGGGTGGGGGAAGAGCGCCTCTAAAGGCTTATTTAGAGAATTAATAATACTGAACATGGAAACAAAAAATTGTATAACTTTCTAATGATAAAATGTTTAAGTGGGAGGGTGAGATACAGAGAAGAAGATTTCGTTGCAGGTCTGACCTTCTCATCAAGTAATCATGACGTAGCTCTCGAATACGAGAGTTATAGCTCTCCTCAAGGTCAGAGATTCTTCTATCAAGCTCAGATACCTGGAAGATAAAAAAAAAAATGTTACCTATGACTTGGTCTGTTTTGCTTTAAATTAATAGCATTTACTTTTTTATCAGTAAGTTAACAGGAATAGTAAAAAAAAAATTTTTTTAAATACCTAATTAAAGCTGCACACTTTATGTAGGTTAGCGAGACTATGAGAGATGACTTAAATAAAGACAGTGTAGCATTAATTTTGAACCACTCACAGGGTCATTTCTTATAATTCAACTCATGTGGTCATTATTTTGATGTAATGAATAGACCAAAACCAAATATGATTTAAACTCGGGCCACATAAAGCTATCATAGCAACAAAGACAGAAGATTTAAGTCAAATGGTAAATACATACACCAACAAATTACATACTATGGTTAAAAATAGCCCAAACATAAATTACAAAATTTACCCCCCCTCCCCACCCCCCATATTTCAATTGCACATTTTTAGACACCCACATAGGTATGTACAACGAGCTTTCGACCCCCATCCTATCCAAAAAAAAACCAAATAAATTTATTTAAAAACCATTAAATCATAGTAAATAAAATGTATCATGGGTTTTCAATGCTATTTGGTGAGCCCAGTGCTTTTCTTAACATGCGCAACTTCACCCTGGGATGTCACATAGCCCTTTGGCAAGGTCATGGGCTCTGTCAAAGAAGTCTGTAAATAAATGTGTATAATTTCTGGCAAGACACCCCTCCCCCTGTACAATCTCCAAAATTGACAACCCCTTTCCCCCCCAGTGCACATGTACTTTATGGGTGGCTCAGAGGGTACTTTCTTGGATCAAAGTCTATTTACTTTGGACAGACTAATTTAGTGAAGGGCTACTTATTTTCTTTTGCCAAGAGTCACATCTTACTTACTCTTCTCTCAAGGTATTGAGTGACTGAATCAGGTCCCATTATATTGATATCATCATTTGGCGCAGTTGAAGACAACTCTCTAACACTGGTATGCACCTCCCTCAGCTGTTGCACAGCCTGCTGCAACCTCTCCTGCACATCTCTGACAGCATTCAGCTGTCTCTGAGAGGAAGCCTCACCCTCGGGAGGAGAGCTTGTACTGGACTGGTCAGACGCTGACCTGGTGGCGGGTGGGTACAGACCAGAGGAAGATGCCGGGTTGGCAGAAGCAGGGTTCTGCAACGATGAGGTCCTGAGTACAGATGGGCTCCTGGTCAGCTCCCGCGCCGGCGTGCTGAAGATAGAGAAGGCGCTGGGCTGACTGGAGTCAGTGAATCGCCGCAGCCCTGCTCTGACATCAGAGGATGATGGACGCACAAGCGAGGCCCTGAGAATGCTATCACTCGAGCTCCTTGGGATGTTCCATGGACAAGGCGTTGTGGCGAACATACTGGGCCTTATGTTTGGGTACTGTTCACCATCTAAAGTAGGGGAGGTCATTCCATTTGAAAAGATCTGTGTTTGCCTAGTTTCCCCACTAGTTGAGATGGGAGGGATTGTACGGTTTTGTTCATGAAGTGCTGAATATTCCCTGGGTGCTAGCCTATTGCTTACTCCAGGGGAGTCTGGGGGTGCCCTGGAAGACTGTGTTGACATTGAGATGACAGGCAGGAGATGCAAAGAGGTTGTACCCAGTAAGGCACTAGAAGCTTGGGTGTCCTGAGAGGAGGAAGATATGACTGAAGACAACGACAGAGAAGGGGACGAGGAAAGAGACGATGTTGATGAAGATGATGTCGAGGATATAACGCGGACGGCCGCAGTCGATGGACCGCACACATCCAAAAGGGATTCAGCTGCCATTGTGCCCACAGGAGTGGATGATTCATTTTCAGAACAATCCGATGTTGGCCTTTCGGGAGAGTACATCTCGGGTTCGGGCACAACAGAGGTACCGAGTTTATTATCTTCAACAGTGGATGGACACCAGTTCTCACCAAGCCGTTCATTATCTTCAGATCTGTCCTTCGGATCTGAACATACCATGCCTGATTGGCCCTCACCAACTTTTTTGGACAGTTGGGTGTTTGACTGATCCGTACATGCACCCGCTTGTATTTCTCTAGTATGAGAGCTATCAGCACAAATCTGTTCATTGTCTGAGCAGCTGGCCAGCTGTGATGGCCCTGCATGCCTACTACTGCCCTCCCCTCCACCGCCAACAAGAGAACCAGTTTGTCTTGATGCATGCAAAGGGCAAGCATGTTCACTTGTTGAAAAACCCAGACTGTTCACCACAGCGTCTGCGCTTTGAATTTTTCTGCCACGTTTTTTTAGCGGCAAGGTGCAGACATCGTCTCTTAAATTACAATCCACACCGGCAGCCAAGATCGACATTTTGGTACTTCTACTATCGACACTTATACAGGACTGACTCTGGTCATCTCTAGTGTTACTTACTCCCTCGCTGAAAGCCAAGTCTCCGCCCTCGTTACTGAATTCACAACTTAATGGTTCCCTTGGAATGGTTATACGAAGGGGTTGCATATTTTCATCCAAGCCTTCATAAACGTTTCTTCTTACACACATCCTAGTGACCTCAGAATGTCCCGCTGTGTCCCTCACAGCACCCCCCATGAGATGAGAATCTCCTTGACCGTGCTCCCCCAAGCCGGAAACATCTGCACGCTGATGGTGCTCCCCCAAATCAGACACATCTGTGCACTGATCAGAGCTTTCTGGTAGGTTCATGGCTCCCAGAGTCTGGCTGGTCTGATCGATAACGTGCCTCGGGGTTGTGCGGTCCAGCAGTGAGGAGTGCAGGCGAAACTCTGACTCTTCATCCACGGAATGATGACGAAGACCCAGCCCTCTCCTCCAGCTGTGGCTGACACCACTATCAAAATGAATGTGGACGCCAGTGTTGTCAGAAGTGCCCATCGCCAGGGGAGCACCTTCTGAATTTCTCAGTAATGAATTGATGGATTCCTGCTGGGCGGCAGGGGGTTCTTGTCCGGGTGGGAGGAGTTGTGAGGCTAATCTTGAGGACAACAACGACGACGAAGAAACTCGAGCTGAAGGCACTTCAAATGTATCTAGATTTCCACTGCCAAGAAAGACATCTAGGTTCAGGATGGGATTAGACGAGTCGGCGGTCCCAGAATCTCTTGCGGGAGTCCGATGAACTGATGTTGGCCTGGCTGCGGCAGGCTCAGAGGATAACCTTATGGACAACCTTGAACCAGACTCGCTTCCTTCGGCAGTGGATGCCGCACTGGATGACTGGAGTGGCCATGGCGGGGGGACACCCGTAACAGTGGCCGCACCACTAGAAGCGGACGATTCCTCGCTTGATCGGTTAGCTATTCTGTTAAGCAAGGCACGCAGCTCCTCCCAGCTGGCCACATTATTGTTATTCCCCTCGGCATTGCTCAGAACACCGGAAGACGACGAACCATTACTTCCATTGTTTCTACGAGCCTCCCTCTCTTGGTCCACTGGAAGTATTTCAAACTCGTTGGCATCCAGACTTTCACTTGCAGCGTTCTCATTCCTTGTCCCTTGATACAGAGAAGATGGCTGGGAGGATGAAGCTGCCGAGGACCCGGATGTTTCTGCTGGCCGTGCAGAGAAAAGACTCGGGCGGGCACTGCGGCTATTCTCCTCCCAAGGACGACTGGTCAAGGTGAAGAGCCTGTCTAAAGATGAAGCTGACCGAACAGGGACTTCGGGCCTGTAACTGTTATAGCTGCCATGACCAAAGTTATAGTTGTTGTTATTGCTGTTGTTGTTGCTATCCCCCAAGCCATTGTTGTTGTTGTTATTGCTTGTGTTTCTGGAAAAAAAGAACGGCTCGTATCTGCCCCACCTCCTCCGAGCCTGTGCATCTTCTAATCTTCTAGGCATGGGCCAGTTTGAGCTTCCAGACTCCTGGCCAACGGACACAAAGTCCTCCTGAGAGGTGCTTGGCTGTGTAGTCGGTGCTCTTGATGAAGCATGTCTTCGACGATGGAGCGCCCTGCAGACAGATGGTGGGGGGACTTCATCATACTTATGGTCAAATGTAATACAAGTTACTTTACATAAATAAATTCCTGATATGATATTGTTTGAATATTAGCGCTGGTCTTATTTATATGATAACTAACATAGATTGATAAGCTTTCTACTTATTCAAATTGTACTGGATTTTCTTTTTTTTATGAATACCTGGTACTGCACTGAAAATAAATTTAAAAAAAACCCATTTATTCCTTTGAAACAGCAAGTACAACACTAATGTACTCATGGTGGGCATTCACATCTTGTTAATTGAGGAGTGGAATATACAAACTTACAGAATGGGCAAACTCGAAGAAGCTGTTTCTGCATTATTGGATGCTGTCCTGGCTGCGATGTTGGTCACATGGCGAGCATACTGACGAGCATTGTCCAGCCCTTCTTCGTGAACAGGAGAGCGTGATTCAGGAGATAATGGTGGCATACCAGGATATGCAGCTGTTGGGGTAGCCGGCAATGATGGAACAAAGAAGAAATAGCTCAATCCTAAAGCATTTACAGGTTTTAAAATTATGTGGAGATATGAAAATAAGAATTACTATTATTTCAGTAACTGGGATATTGTCATTGCAAGGTAGCTGTTATTTTCATAAATATTGGATGGTAAAACCAGACTAAAATTAATTAAGGAAACTAAACCACTGTTAAAAAAATTTACCCACATTCCTAAATGATTTAGGTAAATTTTTCATTGAAATTTATCATCGTTTATATAATCCCATAGGGGTGTAAGCTCAAGCCCCCCCACCAGAATCTGTGTTAGCTGGGATGTGATATAAGCCCATCATTACAACTATTCTCTAAGTAAGAGACTTTTATTATTTGTAAAGAAAAAACATTACGTTGGGCAAATGGTGCAATCTAATTCTGGTACCTTTATTTTAGTAATGTAACAGATAATTGAATCTTGTCAAGTATACGATGGATTTGGAGGAACTTTAAGATCTATAGTTACAATTTTATTATTCACCTTTCCTTGGAAAACAAGGGTTACCGGAGATTTGTTTGAAAGAAAATTGATCGGCAGAGGTTTAAATTTTTTTGTTCAGTTCATGCGATCAAATTTTTGTCACATTTCTTTTTGAACCCACTATATAGTAAAACAAAATAACGCATTCAAAAAAGAAATTTGACGCAAAATTAGATCGCGTGAACTGAAAAAAAAATTCAATCAAACTTCCGTCAATCAATTTTCGGTCGACAAAATTTCTTTCAAACAAATTTCCGGACACGATTACTGAGTAATTACCCTTGAAATATTTCCAATTAAATAAAATTTGGCGCCGCAAACAAGAATATAAACGGTACACCCATCCTGGTGCCTTGCTAGTAGTTGGCACACTGATATATATCCTGCTTGTGCTCACCTCAGATCCCAGCATAATGTAACAGGCGGATATGAAGGAAGATGTTCTAATATTCAAAAAAGTTTTATAGCAATACACTAAATTGTTGCTGTGAATCTAGACATGTAGCCTTACGCCTGTTGTGGTCTTGCTGGAAGGCCATAAATCGCTGCAGCAGTCGCTGGTACCGCAGGCGGTTGAGATGCTGCTGTGTGCTCCTGTCATCACCCTCTGCTGACAAATCTAACGCATCATTACTGAAAGAGAAAGAACCATGATAAATACACTTTTGCTTTGTTTAAAAAAACAGGTTGGTTGACTTTAAATAGGTCACTTTTCCAAGTCTCTAAAAAATCCTTAAATTCTGATCCCTTAAAACACTGGTTCTCAACCGTCCTAATGCTGCGACCCTTTAATACAATTCCTAGTGTTGATGTGACCCCCCCCCCCCCAATCACTAAATTATATTCGTTGCTATTTCATAACTGTAGGGTATATGTGTTTTGCAATAGTCTTAGGCGACCCCTGTGAAAGGGTCGTTCGACCCCCAAAGGGGTAGCGTCTCACAGGTTGAGATCCACTGCCCTAAAATGTTGTGCTTGCAGAGTCACCGAGGGCATGGCAAGATATATGCCAGATTGAATATTGATACCTACATTGCGACAACTCTTGCCACACCTTCTCTGTCTCTGTGAACTGTGGTGTTGTTGGCTATTCCTGTATACAGGTACTGGCCAAGTGGATCAAATCGCAGCCAACTGGAAATGATAAGCACAAGTGGGTGGAAAAAAATTAATCTTTTCAAAACGTTTGGAACATAACATTGCACACTAAGGTGTGATTGATTGGTGATTACAAGAACTTAACATACTGCTCCACTTACAAGAACCTAAGAGATGGCATAAAAGAGGGAGAGAATGATACAAGCTCCTGCCACGAATGAAATACATTTGCATGTTTTTTACAGCATATACAATGAGAATGTATATAAAACTTTCTAAACCGAATCAACTTTTGAACTAACTAAACTCTTCCGTATTGGGGGATGGCTGC
Organism: Lymnaea stagnalis; assembly: GCA_964033795.1. Taxonomy (NCBI): domain Eukaryota; kingdom Metazoa; phylum Mollusca; class Gastropoda; family Lymnaeidae; genus Lymnaea; species Lymnaea stagnalis. The sequence goes on along the minus strand of CAXITT010001149.1, from coordinate 58,632 downwards.
TTTATGCATTTAACCCCATTCACATAGCCGATATGTATTAGCTACGATCAAACACTTCCTAATAACTAGCCCTCAAACAAACGCTTCCTAATGATAACTGGCCATTAAACAAATACTTAATACCAACTTTAAAATAATACACTTCCTAATAACTAGCTATCAACTTATAAAAATCATTGCTGGAGAGAATAAAACAGAACTAAATACAATAACAAAGTTGTATGTGCTTGTACCGTATTCTCTCATAATCATGGGTTGTCCTAGTAAAGGAGAACGGCGTTGCTTGGCTCCAGTCCCAAAAGTAAATATAGTTCATGGTCGCAAACACAAGGACTTGACCCGTCGGGTGGAATGCCAGCGATGTGATGACTTGGCCCACACAAGGGTTGAGAAGAACTTCACTCCCGCCACCCTGGATTTGACATCAGATTAACAAATTATTTTAAAAAATTTTTTGGTATTGATTTAGAGAACAGCACTCAAGAATAAAAGTAACAGGGTAGATCTACCAAAAGAATTAATTGACTTTTAAAAAGTAATATGAAAAATATCAGATGAATGTATTTCGATAGAGCTGCTGGAAAAATTAATACCAGTAGATCCCATATACGAATTTCTCCACCCAAACAGCCAGAGGCAAGTATATCATTAGACGCTGGATTAAATGCTAGACACCATGGTGTTCTGGGATGCCCAGTTAGTATGTGGGTACATTTTCCAGTCCGTATATCTGTCACTCGTACAGTATGGTCCCCATGTGTTGATGCCACACGTAACCTGAAAGAATTTAAAAAAATAACCCCAGTTCATGGAAAGAGATATGATTGCAGCACATGATTAAAAAATAGCACAAACAAATTTAGCCTTCTGATTCTTTTGAGTACCCTTTAAAATATAGATGGAAGTAAATTAATTTAATCTATATTTTGGCAAAATCGTTTAGAAAAATAAGCTCACAAACACATATATTGATTATTTAGAAAAGTATAGTATGCATTGCATATTTTTTAAAGCTAGTCAAGATCTAAAAAAAAAAAAATTATAATCACATGTTTGGGCTGAAGTCCATGAGAAATGTGGCCCTTGGCTCACCAGAAAACTCACAGGGCTGTGAAGAGAACAATAAATGATCATAAAATTCTATAACATGCAAAGTAAAAAAAAAACATGCTTTGCTTGTCTATGCCATCGAAATAGGCTAACTGTGATTATAACAGAAATTCAACAAGGTTGATAACAGACAGTATGGCAATTATTTGATTCAATCAAACTCTGGTACTCCCAATGTTTTCACATTAAACTACATTTCCAAGAGATTTAATGTCCCTTTTAACTTTGTCAAAACTCCGAGCAGCATGCTTAAAATTTATTTTAGCCACCAGATGACTGTTGCTTCAGGCATATTTTTTGCCAGGGCTTCATATTCAAAGGGGGATCAAGCTTACATATTTAAAAGTTCAGCTTCAACGTTTTAAATTTTTAAAATATTTCTAATTGCTGAGTTTTTGGACAACCAGCACTTACCCGGACCCGATAAAAAAAAAAAAAAAAACGGTTTCAGGTGTTTAAAAAAGTGTTACCGTCTCACATTCTATAATGTGTTGTGAGTATGAAAAAGTACATGTATAGAGCCTGTACATTTTTTTAAATCAGATGACTGTTGCTTCAGGCATAGTTTTTGCCAGGGCTTCATATTCAAAGGGGGATCAAGCTTACAAATTTAAAAGTTCAGCTTCAACGTTTTAAATTTTTAAAATATTTTTAATTGCTGAGTTTTTGGACAACCAGCACTTACCCGGACCCGATAAAAAAAAAAAAAAAAAACGGTTTCAGGTGTTTAAAAAAGTGTTACCGTCTCACATTCTATAATGTGTTGTGAGTATGAAAAAGTACATGTATAGAGCCTGTACATTTTTTTAAAACATAAATTGCATATTTGGCCTGAAATAAATAAATAATAATAAAAAACTTTAAAAGGTTAAAAAAAGCTTGGTTAGGATTATATTATAAAGCTGTTAGTGTTTTGAAGACTTCAACTTTGATAAATTTGCAATTGCTACCATTTCTATACATGCACCTTTCACTACTCCCCATTTGGTTGCACATTATAGAAAATGTTTATTAAAAAAACTGCACCCGATTCAGCCATTAAAGAATCTTTTCAAATGTAGCACCAAGAATTTTTACAAAGGTAGCTTTCTGTTAAAGTCTAGCAACAGAATCAAAACTCTTCCTTTTCAAACAGTCTTTAAATGCTGACCTGCCTCAGGGTGCCAAGCATTGTAAAAAATAAAAAAAACAGGGTGAGATGTCAATAGGCTCGCAAACATGTCACGGGACAACTGATGTTTGATTCAAATACAATCACACACAATTCCGAAATTTCCTTATCTGTAGAGTCATTCAGCTTAGCTACATGAAATATTCTAACTGGTAACCAACAAGGTTCTTATATTAATTTGCATGAGACAAATAACATGGTCTGAAAGACAAAGCACTTTTTAGTAAAGTGCGAGTGAAAAAAAAAGAGATTTAAAACTGGATAACCCACGACATGTGGTAAGCCTGATTTTAGCTATTGTCAAAATTGTTTATATGTATATATAAAGCTAACTAATCTGACGTGCCAACCTGTCAAGAAAAAAATCTGTAGGGGGGTGCACGCAGGGGGGAAGTGGGGCCATGGGGCCAGTGGCCCCAGGGGGAGGCGCCCTGTGGGGGGGAGTTGGGGTAAGATCTATTTACTAACGCACAAGCCTTTTTTAGTAAATAATGAAATATAAAGTTACCTCCATTGTCTTTGAAGAGCCCATACAACACCACAGAATATGAGAAAAACATTAATGGAAATGTTTATATACAGATATATACAGTACAGAACATAAGATCCATTTTATCTTCATATGTGCACAGACTGCTAAGAGTTCAGTTTTCCAGCATATCCCTAGTGGCCTTTTTGCACTTGTCCAAGCTATTTGCACACGTGAAGGTTAGCATGGCAACTGATTGTAGTTAAAAGCAACAGTTAGAAAATGTATTCTCATTAGAAATAAGACATGGATTACTTTTAGCTGCACTTGTATGTTTTTATTGGTGGTTAAATTATGTTTATTAATATCATCATCGTACTCATCACTTTCAATAGATTTAACCATTTAATTAAGAAGAGCATTAACAAAACTAACAAAAATGTCTGAATTATTTTTTGGCCTTGTTAAAAGGATGAATCACAATTGGATCAATTGATCATTGTAGAGTGATTTGGAGATCGCGGTTCACATTGATAAAAACAAGGCAGTGCTCATTATATATACCAGCAATGGTTCATGTGACTTGGTCGAATATATAATAGTAATAGTCGGACGAATATCTCCAGAATTTATTCACTTATTTGTCCGGTCGGCAGAAATGTATGGACTTCATAAAAACAAATGCAACACTTCCTGTTGTACCTGATTTTTTTTTTTTTGGTTGCTTTCAGATTTTTTTTGATAGTTGAAAAATTATAAAGTTCGAAAAATCTTAATTTTAAGGGATTTGTCGGGAGGTCGGAAAGAGGTAATAAAATCTGAATAGTTCCGACAAAATCGGAAGGGTTGGCAGGTCTGACTAATTCATGTTAATTTAACTTTAAATCCTGTATTCTTGTAACGTGACAAAACTTATTTGTTCTCTCCTGTTCAAATGGGTGTCACAATTATGAAATTTATATGTGTTATTAAAGTCAAATGGGTTATTAATATCCATTAAGCCATTAAAGCAATGTACGAAAAAAGCAAAATTTTATGTAAGGAAGTAGGTTGTTAATTATTGTATAATATCTACCAGGTTGTGAACTGGCTTTGCAGAAACATCTTCCAGCAAGTTCCTGACGACTTTTCGACACTCTCTGAAGTGATGTCCATGTGTAAGACCCTGGGCCCTTAGTTCCAGATAGTGGAACACATCGACCATGGTATTTCAATTAAGAATTCGGTCCTGTTTCAAAAGAAAGAAAAAAATAGCACACAAAAAACATGCAAATTTAATGAAACTTTTTTAAATGTTATAAATTAGCACAAAAAAAAACATGTAAATTTTATGAAACTTTTGTTAATTGCTTGCTTGGCGCTCCGCCCCATGTTTTTGGACCACTTTTTTCCCCCATGGCCACCATCTTTGTCATAACAACAAAGATTGCGACAGTAATAAAACAACGTAGTGCAATATCACAGCTCAAATGGGTAAAGAAAATGTAGAGACTATGTTGTTTCAACTACTTACAGAGAGGGACAAAAATAGAAACAAAACGCTAAAATTTAATGGTTGCCCCCTTTCTTGGTGTAATTTCAGTCAGTACATTAATTTCGTAAGCAGCAACTTTATTGTATCCCTCTAGATATGCGCAAAAAGTCTCAATGACCTGCGGTCGCTCCATTCCCACACATTAAAAAACAATAAAAACATTTTTAAAATAATGAAAAACCAATAAGTTTTTCATCAAATACAGTTACAGGGATACACACTTTATTCCAGGTTCCAACAAAAATAAAATCCAAAAGTAGTCAGAAAAATCAATATACAATTTAATAACCATTTTCCAAAATGCCCGGGAAATTGGAATATCATAATTAACCAACCAATGAAATATTAATTTACAATGTCCCAAAGGTGTACTAACATTTAAAAAAATAAAATTTAAACCTAGCAACAATCAAAGAATAGGATGATTTTGGGTTAGCGGTAAGGCCGACGATGTGTTCCACGGTATATAGCGCCACACTAAAAAGATTTCGATGTTTGTATTCACATAATGCAAGTTATTGTTTTCTTAATTTATTTTTTGTTAAATTGGGGAGGGGTCTGCCCTCCACAGAAGATCATTCCAAATGCAATTTAAGCAGTAGTCTCCCTTTTGTTACCCAAGATTCAATATACGGGTATTTTGATTTCAACTAAAAAAAAAAAAAGCAATTTTAATACAAATTAATGGAAAATTCCATATATCATATTGACCGTATCGTTTATGATGCCGTAATGCTCAATAAAGAATAGGAATGTTATTGTTATAACACACATCGTTCGGGTTCTACAATGCATAGGTCTATTCACCCTAAGTCTAAGTCCAGTGTTGGGATTCCCCAAAGTGACGTCACTGCGCTTAGGGTGAGAAAACTCTTGGCAAAACCCATACCGTTAACCCAAAATTTACCAAAGAATAAACAAAGTTTGAAACTCAGTGGTCCCTGGGCGAAAGGTCAATTGTACATTGTCCAAACTAATTTACAAAAAATCTACAACTCTCTGTAACCTGAATGCTAATTCAGGAACCTTAACTCAAGTGTAAATTCCAATGTAAATTTAGCACCCTCAACTTAAATGTATATACCAAATTTAGTTATTGAGTTAATTAATAGTCGCAATCAAGCCTAAGTAACTTAGACTTAGACTTCACTTATCACTTAGCTTAGTCTTAGTTGAAGAAAAATAAAAGTCAGGATACTCAAGATGGTTAATTGCTCGGCTTTATTTTTTTTAAAGTTATTTCGTAGTATTTATCAATTTATACCCACTTCACCTTCATAATTATTTATTACTGAGTATTGTAAAATATAACTCACAGTATTATGTCAATATAATCACTTTAAATTCATAGTATTCATGGCAGGGGCCGTGATTCTCGACAGTGAGCCGATAAAAATAACTGAACTCTTAACCTCACAAGAGCACTTCCGCCAAAGGCCCGGATATTATCACTTTAACTCCTTTAGAAGAAGACTTTTGAGGGGAAAGAACTCCAAACTTTAGTCTAATTAAAAATGTACAAACAACGACAGCGGTTCTTAACCTGGGTTTGATCGAACCCCAGGGGTTCGGTGAGTCAGTCCACAGGCGTAGCCAGGGGGGGGCAGGAGGGGAGAGATGTCCCAGGACGCCAGCTAGTTAGGGGCGCCAAAATATCCTTTGATATTATTTTATTGATAAAAATAATGAGTTTGAGAGTTGAAAAAAAGAAAAAAGGGGCGCTTAAAATGGATCTTAAGCCCGGGCGCGAATCTTGTCCCCGGGCGCCAAACACCCTCGCTATGCCTCTGAGTCAGTCTCAGGGGTTCGGCGGAGGTCCAAAAAAATCAGAAAAAAAATCATATGGTAGCCAATCATATTTTATTTTTCCTATTAAGAAGGGTTCAGTGAATGCGCCTGTGAAACTGCTGGGGTTCGGTACCTCCAAAAAGGTTAAGAACCACTGAACTACAAGTACAATATAAAAAATATAGGCCTACAATATTGCCCATATTGATAATGACAACGTATTTGCTTACGAAAACAGTACATGTTACTAGTACATGTTTCATGAAATTATATTTTAAAATGCTTATTTATTTAACATTTTTTTAAACAAAAAAAAATGATTTTAAGATCTATCATCAAAGGAATAAGTTGAATAGGAAGAAAATTATCATTGAACTTAACGTTCTTCTTAAGCCATTGCTCTAATACAGATGGTTCCTCTGTGTGGACTGCAGAGTGCTAAACATGAATTTAAAAAAAAAATCATGAAATTATTCCCAACCTCTTCTGATAAGACAAGCTCTGAAAATATTTAAAATTTGAAGAAGGTCATTTGGGTGGATTAGGAAGGGCATTTACACACCCCCAACCCCTGAAATTTGCCGTTTTAAAATATTGTTAATTTTTTTTTTTACTAGGTATCAGTTTCCTCTTCTATCAGGTTCACCAAAACAATTATTGGGAAACATTACAAATGGTTCAAAACTCAGCTGCTAGGCTAATTCTAAACGCAAAAAAACAACAACAACAAAAAAACGTGATCATGTCACACCACTACTTCATTCACTTCATTGTCTCCCTGTAAAATCACGTATTGACTAAAAACTCTCTGTTCTCTGCCACAACTTTTTTCTCGAATTTCTCCCCTTCCTATCTAACTGAACCTCACGCTGTCTATTCACCTCTTCGACAGCCTCGCTCCTCCGCAGACGCGCGTATTCTTTCTGTCCACCAAGACTCGCACCAGAGCTGTTCTTAGAAGTATGGGGGCCCTAAGCATGGAGCGTAGGTTGGGGGCCCCGGAAAAAGGGGGGGGGTCCGATCGCTATTTATACTTTCCCATTCCCACGGCCAAGCCCCCGATTTCCTGTCTGCCACCCCCCAAAGCCCTCCCCCCCCTTGCTGCTTCCCTTCCCCTGCCTCCGAATTCAACTCTGAATGATAAATTTCAGGATGAGGAAGGTAACGTGAGTGACGCAGACGGCTGCAGTGCCAGTTTAAAAAAAAAATACCGGGGCATCGTGGGCGCCTTACTTGGGCCCCCTCAAGTTCGGGGCCCTACGCGGACGCGTAGTCAGCGTATGCCTAAGAACGGGCCTGCTCGCACAAAAAACATCCTGTGAACGATCCTTCTCTTTCTGTGCCCCCCAAAAATGGAATTCTCTTCCATTACACATCCGCAATATACCGACCATCACACCCTTTAAATCTGCACTCAAAACACATCTTTTTAAACTCTACTATCCTGACTGATTCCCACCTCCGACCGAAAAACGATGCTGCTGGGTGTCGTCCATGGCTTGACATGTAAATAGCTTTAAATATACATTTGCGTTTTATTTAATTAATGTATGTTAATTAATTTTTAATTTTTTTATTATGTTTGTTAAATTGTATGTACAGCGTGGTGAGCCCAGCCCTAGGCTGGTTACGGCGCTATATAAAACAACTTATAATAATTATAATAATCTAGGACAGCCGAAAATGAAACGTGGCAGAAAACAAAAGTAAAATAAAGAAAAAACAACAAAAACAATATTCGATGATTTAAAAAGCAATAGCAAACACCAATCATAATCTGGCAATTCTTATATGAATTGCTTTGTATGATGACGCATCCAGTAATAAACAACTCAACCCCCGACCCACCCCAGACCCCTCCCCCAGTCCCGAGTAAAATTTGAAGTTAAGCGTCATCTTCCAAAAATGTTTTATATTATATTTTATATTAAGGGCACATTTTTTTGCCATGGAAAATGGCGATGTTGGCGCCCTCAGAAGGTAGCGCAGGGATGTGTGCCCCCTTCACACGGCGTTGCATGTATGTAATTCATTGATCTGTTCCTTATTTCATTCATAAAGAAATTTTAAGAACTGCCATCTCCCCCACACAGAAGCTATGGTGAAATAAAATAGTGACTCCTGCGTTGTTTGTTAATTCGGTCCCATCAGCACCGCTGTGAACCGATCGCAAAACTGTATAGCGAAATCTGTCTGGGTCATTTATGTGGTATTTCCCCCACTCAGTGGCGCAGGAAAGGGTGGCGGAAAAGTGTGGGGGGGGGGCGTCTATTCTGGGTGACTCTTTCTTTTTTCTTTATTATGCCTATAGTAGGCTGACCAAATCATGAACTGGAAAAAACGGGACACACCCAAGGAGGGTTGGTGGGGGGGGGGGATACCCTCAAGCTAAAGAGGGATCCGGGGGCCTCCACCGGAAATTGCTTATTGAAATCTGCTCATTTGAACTATTTTGAGACCGAGAAATCTTTTAAAATTTACCTTCACTTTTTTAATTTAATTTAAAATCTGAGGCATATCTTAAACGAAAACGATAATTTTGCAACGAATACTTACGTATTTATACATATTTTACAAAATAATACAACGCAAATAATTAAATTTCTCTAGTCTAGGATTTAAATTGAGGATATTTGGCTGTTGCCCCAGCCGTTGTTCAAACCTCCTTCTTTTCTAATATGTGAAAATGTGTTTGGTTTTAAAAACGGGAAATTCAGGCGCTCCGAGAGACTTTTTCAGGACACCGGGTACGATCGTAAAAATAACGGGACAGTCCCGTTTTTTCCGGGACGTTTGGTCACCCTATATCCTATAGCCTATATGAAGGCGTTGTATTTTTGGCAAAATGCACACTTATTTCTTTGAAGTGGGCGTCAAGACTGCCATGATACAAATAATTTGGTGCATAATAACTATTCGTCATATTGTAACTTATTTAAATGTCTCGTGCCTTTGGAGCTTGTGGGGTAAAAACATCGCCAAGGGCTGGAGTAAAAACATCGCCAAGGACTGTGGCACAAAAATCAACAAGGACTGTGGAAAAAAACATCGCCAAAGACTGGGGTAAAAACATCGCCAAGGACTGTGGTAAAGACATCGCCAAGGACGGGGTAAAAAGTAAAAATGGTTGTGGTAAAAACATCACCAAGGACAGGGGTAAAAACATAACCAAGGACTGGGGTAAAAAATATCGTCAAGGACTGGGGTAAAATATCGTAAAGGACTGGGGTAAAACAGAATCAAGAACTGTGGTAAAAACATCACCAGGAACTGTGGTAAAAACATCGCCAAGAACTATGGTAAAAACATCGCCATGGACTGGAGTAAAAAACATCCCAAGGGCTGGGGTAAATACATCGCCAAGGGCTGGGGTAAAAAACATCGCCAAGGGCTGGGGTAAAAAACATCGCCAAGGGCAGGGGTAAAGACATAGCCAAAGGACTGGGGTAAAAACATCGCCAAGGACTGTGGTAAAAAAATCAACAATGACTGTGGTAAAAACGTCGCCAAGGACTGGGGTAAAAACATCGCCAAGGGCTGGGGTAAAAACATCGCCAAGGACTGGGGTAAAAACATCGCCAAGGGCTGGGGTAAAACATTGCAAAGGACTGGGGTAAAAACATAATCAAGAACTGTGGTAAAGACATCGCCAAGAACTGGGGTTAAAAACATCGCCAAGGAATGGGGTAAAACATTGCTGAGGACCTGGGTTCAAATTAGGTCAAGACCAGTACGGTCAGTCGATCGTTAGCACGGGGGAAACTCAACACAATTATCAGCGAACATTTATGTGAGGGTAATGGGGGGGTGTGGGGGGGGGGGGGGCTGGACGAGAACGCCGGAAGTTCTGGAGAACATTGGGGTGATGAAGTTAACAGTGTGGTGATGAAATTAACAGTGTGGGGGATGAAGATAACAGTGTGGTGATGAAGTTAACAGTGCGGTGATGCAGTTAACAATGTGGTGATGATGTCAAAGTGGAGTGATGAAGTTAACAGTGGTATGATGAAATTAATAGTGTAGGGAGGAAGTTAACAGTGTGGTGAAAAGTTAACAGTTTGGTGATGATGTTAACAGTGTGGTGATGATGTTAACAGTGGGGTGATGATTTTAACCGTATGGTGATGAATTTAGCAGTTTTGTGATGAAGTTAACAGTGTGGTGGTGAAGTTAAAAGTGAGGTGATGAAGTCAACAGTGTTTGAATGAAGATAACAGTGTTGTTAATATGTTAATATGTTAACAGTGTGGTGATGCAGTTAACATTGTGGTGATGCAGTTAACATTGTGGTGATGAAGTTAAAAGTGTGGTGATGAAGTTAACAGTGTGGTGATGAAGATAACCGTGTGGGGACCAAGTACGCCACAATGGTGAAATATTTTAGGTTTCCCTGCTTAGATAAAAGGCTGCGACTATTCGAACCCGGGTACCAGAAAGGAGAAGTTGGGATAAAAAAACAACGATTTAAAATATCATTGTTTGTAAGACAAAATGAGGTATCAAATGAAAGATAATTGAATGAACTATATGGCTGTAAACTTACTTCTTCAAGTTAACTAAAATAAACTACTACAAATGACATCCGAATAGCTTGAGTCTCATGGTACCCGGGTGCGAATGGCGGCGCTGCGTGTCTGGGTCCATTTTGACTCGGTGCTATTCAGGATACGTACAGCCACTTCGTACATAAAACAGTACACAGTTATTCACAGTCGCAAAATACGAAAACAAAAATCCTAGCTTTTCGTGTTTTAGATTTTTTCAGATAGTGCTTCTTTATTGTCTTGATGTTACGAATTTTTTGTGTTCTCAAGAAATCATTTTGACAGCTCCTGGTCAGGCCTTACTGATGAAATCAACAACGGATTCTAGAGATTTTTTTTTTTAAAGAATCCAATTCTTTTAGTATGTATATTTATATGAAAGTATGTATATTAATAATAATATATTAATAATAATAATAATCATATGTATCTATAACACTCTTTCATTCTACTCGCCACATTTCATTTTTTCTCTCTCTATCGCGATTAAACCAATCTTCATCATATCATTTTTTTTTAATCCATTGTATATAATTATAATAGAATATATATATATATATATATATATAGATATATATATATATATATATATATATATATATATATATATATATAAATACACACTTGCCGTCTCCAATACCTTGTATACTACACGCTCATTCTATTTCTTCTTATCGCGCTCTCTCTCTCTCTCTCTCTCTCTCTCTCTCTACCCGTTTCTATACACCCCCTCCCCCATCCGACGCTTCCATGATTTTTTTTTCTCTTCTCCTTTCTTCTCTCGATAAATTACACTCATGCTCTCTACTCACACACTTCCTCTTACTTCTCTCATTCAGCGCTCTCATCAAAGCTCTCGTTGCTCTAACTGTTGAAACGTGCACTTGCCCTTTTTTTTGGGTACCCGTTTATTGATGTCAAAATGACTCCAGTACTGTTAACCCTTTGAAGACTTTCCTAAAACTTCATTAAATTCGTATGGGCTTGCACACACAAAAAAAAAAGCACTTGCTGATGACGGGACGTGAATGTAACCAGGTTTTTAATGTCTTAGCTGGCATGAGTTGGCTTCGGGGCGTGACTGCATGACCATGGTGGCATCGGTGAGGCTTTTTGCATCTTCGCAAGCTTTGAGTCTGGGGGGCTGAACTACATCACTGCATTCATTCTTAACATTAATAAGATGTACTTCAATTGGAAAGGCTCATTAGCTGAACCTCAGGATTTGATCCAATTTTTAATAAATAAATAAATTTCCATGTTCGATGCTTTACTAATTTTTTTTTAACGCCTTTATTTTTACATCTATGCACCACAACCCCTCCCCCCCCCCCCCCCCCCCCCCCCCCCCCCCCCCCCCCCCCCCCCCCCCCCCCCCCCCCCCCCCCCCCCCCCCCCCCCC
>CAXITT010001148.1:34157-61096 GCA_964033795.1 Lymnaea stagnalis | reverse complement strand
AAAAAAAAAAAAAAAAAAAAAAAAAAAAAAATAAAAAAAAAAAAAAAAAAAAAAACACATACAACAAAAAAAACCCAACAACATTGATTTAGTTTTCTTAATTCGTAATTTCATGCTCAATTTTTTTTTTTTTTTTTGAAGGACAATAAGTGTGAGACACATAGGAAGAGGAATGAAGGGAGATCATTTATTGGGATCGTTTCATACACATCATACGTCCGTCCATTCCCACCGTTACGGACCACATTTCCCAGCACCCGGTTCGCCGCTGTAGCATCTCAGACCCCCCCCCTCCACACACACACGTGTCACCATTTAATGTCCCCGCGTGGCAACTGCTAACGGTCACCGGCGCGAACAAATATTTTTGCGTTTGCGATGGTCCGGTAATGTTTATTGCAGGGGTCCTCAAATTAGAGCCCCGGCGAAAAAATCCGGTCCCCCCCTCCCCGGCCAGTTGTCCTATACCCGACCCGCCCGCCTGCCCCCCTCCGTACGGGTTACCCGGGGGGGGGAGCTGTGACAAATTATATGGAATCGGACATCGGTCACCTATTTTGACTCAGCTAAATGGTTCGCGAATTAGTCACATTATTGAAAGTCTGATGACTTTATGTAGATTAAAGCTGTTACTCATGTTAAGTTATACATTGTTGTTATTTTTCCCTTCTGTCTTCTTCCCACTATAAATAAGACGTGTACAGTGTGTACATGAATTTGTTCATATTTTTATTCAAACTAAATTCCGGCCCCGACTGTGTGTGATGGAGAGTGAACCGGCCCCCCAATTTAAAAAAAAAAAAAAATGTTTGAGGACCCCTGGTTTAATGTATTCACCACGGGCAATGTCCACGTGTGGCGGATGCGGTATAAAGGAAGAACTGGCCCGTTCGTGAGCAACATTAGTTCCCGCTAATGTGCTGTTGGCACTCACTAATGTGCTGGCGGCACTCACTAATGTGCTGGTGGCACTCACTAATGTGCTGTTTGAATGTGTGCGACATGTGCTCAGCGGCTACCTCCACAAATGAACATTTGACTCCGATCTGGTTCAGTATTCCCGAAGTTGGTTGATAGGGTTCCGGTTGATAGGTATGAGGTTGACAGGCTCATGGTTGATAGGTTTCCGGTTCATAGGTATAATGTTGAGAGGTTCAAGGTTGATATGTTTCATTTTGAGATAGGTTTAATGTTGATAGGTTTAAGTTTGATAAGGGTTTAAGGTTGATAGGTTTCATATTGATAGGTATAAGGTTGATAGGTTGAAGGTTGATCTGTTTCAGTTTTATATCGGTTTAAGTTTGATAGGTTTCAGGTGATGGGATTCAGATTGATAGGCATAACATTGAGACACGTTTAAGGTTGATAGGTTTCAGGTGATATGATTCAGATTGATAGGCATAACATTGAGACACGCTTAAGGTTGATAGGTTTCAGGTGATATGATTCAGATTGATAGACATACCATTGAGACACGCTTAAGGTTGATAGGTTTCAGGTGCTAGGATTCAGATTGATAGACATAAGCTTGATATAGGTTTAACGTTGATAGGTTTCGGGTTGAAAGTTTTTAGATTGATATATGTAAGATTGATGTGTTTAATGTTGACAGGTTGTAGGTTGATATAGGCTTCAAGCTGCTATATGTTTCAGGCTGGTAGGTTTCAGGTTAATAGGTTTTATATTGATCGGTTTCAGACTGGTAGGTTTAAGCCGGTATTCGATGGTGCATTCTTATCACCTTCGCGTAAACATTGTAATAAGGAATATTAAAAAAACAACTTTTTATTAAAAAAAAAAAAATAAAAAAACAAGACTTTCTCTAGAGTATTAGTTAAAACGCACTAAAAGGTAGATACTAATTTTCTTAAAATGTCTTAAGTCGCATTACGCGTAGAAAGTCTGCGCAGAAGCCCCCCCGGACACCAATAAAACACAGAAGAGACTCAATCATTACTATGATCTTTGAACATTTATTTTGAATGTATTTTTCTGCATTGACTTTCTTTTTCAGAAATTTTAAGAAAAAACAAGATTTCTAACTTTTTTAAAGAGCTTTTTGACCTCGTGTTTGAAAGACTTTATTTTAGTCTGCAAATTTTAGTCTGCAAATTTTAGTCTGCAAATTTTAGTCTGCAAATTTTAGTCTTCAAATTTTAGTCTGCAAATTTTCAACGAAAGAAGATTGAAAAAAAAAATATATCAACAAGCAACAACCCACGATTACAAAATCCCCAGGCATAAAACTATAAAGTAGAATGCAACGAATGAGGCGTTTATAGATAGATACCCCCTGGTCGTTTGCCGTCCGTTGATCCGTGTCCGACTGTAGAAATTCCCTTCCACAGCCCTGTGGGGCGCACCTTGGGTAAGCGCCACGCTTACCGAGAGTTTTGCCGCCCCGTTTTCCCACGAAAAAACCAACTCTTCAGCTGGCCAAAAATGCCGCCCCTCTATATAAAGAGAGAAAAAAAATGCCGCCCGTGCCGACTACCTCCTCCACCCCCTCTTCCGACGCCACTGCCCCTACAACGTCCCCCACCAACCCCGGTTAGTTTATTTGTTTTTTTTTCTTCTATTTTTAATAGATTTCATTAATTGTATTACCTTTATTGACATCGTAGATTATGTATTACCTTTATTACCATCACAGATCCGTATTACGTTTATTGACATCGTAGATTATGTATTACCTTTATTACCCTCACGGATCCGCATTACCTTTATTACCATCGCAGATTGCGTATCACCTTTGTTACCACCGTAGATTCCGTATTACCTTTGTTACCTCCGTAGATGCCATATTACGCTTATGACCACAGCAGATTTTTGAATTACCTTTATTACCACCGCAATAGAGTCGTTATTACCTTTATTACCACCGCAATAGAGTCGTTATTACCTTTATTACCACCGCAATAGAGTCGTTATTACCTTTATTACCACCGCAATAGAGTCGTTATTACCTTTATTACCACCGCAATAGAGTCGTTATTACCTTTATTACCACCGCAATAGAGTCGTTATTACCTTTATTACCACCGCAATAGAGTCGTTATTACCTTTATTACCACCGCAATAGAGTCGTTATTACCTTTATTACCACCGCAATAGAGTCGTTATTACCTTTATTACCACCGCAATAGAGTCGTTATTACCTTTATTACCACCGCAATAGAGTCGTTATTACCTTTATTACCACCGCAATAGAGTCGTTATTACCTTTATTACCACCGCAATAGAGTCGTTATTACCTTTATTACCACCGCAATAGAGTCGTTATTACCTTTATTACCACCGCAATAGAGTCGTTATTACCTTTATTACCACCGCAATAGAGTCGTTATTACCTTTATTACCACCGCAATAGAGTCGTTATTACCTTTATTACCACCGCAATAGAGTCGTTATTACCTTTATTACCACCGCAATAGAGTCGTTATTACCTTTATTACCACCGCAATAGAGTCGTTATTACCTTTATTACCACCGCAATAGAGTCGTTATTACCTTTATTACCACNTCCCCCAACCCACCTTCCCTCAACCCACCTTTCCCCAAACCACCTTCCCCCAACCCACCTTCCCCCAACCCACCTTCCCCCAACCCCATCCTTTTTCGTACAGGAATGGCTTTTAACAGCTACTTTTTTTGTCTTTTTCCTTTGTGTGCTATGTTTTATTGAGAAATTGACTTTAACACAGACACACACACAATTTGCCTAAGTCACCACACGAATGACTTTATGTTTATGATTGGCGGCGACGACGAAGAAGCCGGAAGCGGCCCTGGGCGTCAAATGCCCCAAATTTCGATGCTGACACTTGACCTTGCACCCTCGCCCCCCACCCCCCCCCATAATGTATTTGTTCAATACCGTTAAAAAGCACCAAACCCCACCCTCTTCTAAAAAAAAAATAAAAATAAAAAATAACAATAGAAGTTAAAGCGAAGTTTGTTCTTAGATCGTTGGTTAAAGCAAACAACAACATAATAAGCAGGAGTCAGAGTTGCGTCTTTTTCATAGTGTTACGCACTGACTTGTATTGGGAGAAATTAATCTCCTATTTTAATTTTAATTTGGCTCGATGTAAACAGTGCCTAACAAAGGACGATACCATAGAATCAACAATTATTAAAGATACGACCCAAAACAGTTTCTAGTTACAATTAATTAAGATTTATTATGTCTAAAGATAATTACAAAATAAAATAAAATAAAATTACAATCTTCAACTTACAGTATGGCAGATGTCGTACCGGTACACACTTAATACAATTAGAAATAATGATGCCAATAAATAATGCGGAATAAACACATATAAGTAGGAGCACACAAATACACAAAGAATAAAACACGCCTCGTAATGTTAAGAAAATCTATGTGAAAAATCTCCGTCCCCTCGTGCCTGTCAATCTCTTATATATATGTAGAGTAAGATGCTTCGAGAAGGGCTTATGACGTGTTGTTTACATCTCTCGGGTTAAGGAGTATATTCCAGAAATTACCCGAAAACAATCTACCCAATGCGTAATTGGAAGCCGACTGTAAACAAGCCACTTCAAAGACCTAAGCCACACCCCTTTGTGAACACAGCGTCTCATGCGGGGTCAATCAGAGGGCACGCACGAGAAAAACAAGCTCTCTATAACAATAGAATTACGTCTTTTCCATAAAATTGCGTCTTTTCCATTGAATTGCGTCTTTTCCATAGAATTGCGTCTTTTCCATAGAGTTACGTCTTCGAGATTCGCTATTTGAAATCGTAAAAATGTTTTTTTTTGTTTTTTTCTTTTAAATATTTTTTCTTTATTGATATTTGTAATAATAACATAAATGATCTATTTTTAGTTCATTTCTTTTTTTTTTTTTTAGTATTTGGATTCATATTCTTATCATCGGGTACCATACTCAAAAAGACCCTCTCAAATACTTGAATTATTAAAGCATCTCATTCGCTTTATCTCCCCTTACTCTCGTATCGCAGTCTTCCTCGGTTTCCGATGACGTCGACAAGATGGCTGCCCAGCCTCGGTATCGTGAGCTCTCCCCCCACCCCCCACCCCCTCCTCTCCCCTCCCCACCACCGATTTCATCCCGTTCTACTATTCTAGAGCCCCCCGCGTCTGCTGAGAGGTTGAGGACGCATAACGTCAGGCGATGGAGTGGGGTTGAGGTGGGGGGGGGGGAGAGAGACGTCGAACAGGGACCTAATCTTCGGGGGGGATCTCTCCGTGGATGGCGAAAGGATGCACGCGGGGCACAAGACGCTCGGGGCTTTGATCAAATTTCGTACCCATGAGCTTCATGGCGAGACCCCCCAGCAGAACCCTGTCCTCTGCGCGAGATTACCGCCCGCTGGCACCGGGCTATGAAAATGGGAGGAGGCTGGTTGAAGATATATTTTATGATGTGCGTCTTACGTTTTCAGTCCACTCGCCACCAGTACATTTTGAGATTTTTGGGTGAAATTTTTAAAAATATATATATATATTTTTTGTGGTCTCCTCGTCACTGTATTTTGTTTCCTTTCAATATAACTTTGACCACTTATTATTTGTTGGGACCATTGCATTTTAAAATGAATTGTGGAGTGTGCAGAAGCACGGCTGAGAGTGTGGAAGTGGTAGTAGTGGTAGTAGTGGTAGTTGTAGTGGTAGTGGTAGCGGTAGCAGTAGCGGTAGTAGCAGCAGTAGTAATAGTAGTAGCAGTAGCAGCTAGGGCAGTGGTTCTCAACCTTCCTAATGCCGCGACCCTTTAATACAGTTCCTCATGATGTGCCGACACCCAGCCACAAAAAAATTATTTTCGTTGCTACTTCATAACTGTAGAGCTTATGTGTTTTCAGATGGTCTTAGGCGACCCCTGAGTAAGGGTCGTGCGACCCCCCAAAGGGGTCCCGACCCACAGGTTGAGAACCGCTGAGCTAGGGGTAGAGTTTGTGTTGCTAAGGGTCAGGTTTAATTTAAGTTAGGACCTTGAACCAGCAGGGTCAAAGGATACAAAACTTGAGACTGAAGGCTACAGCTTCACGGGGTCAATTTGTTCTCTCTCTCCACCCCCAACCCCCCCACCCACCCACCCCCCACCAACCCGCCTCCAGGAGTTCGATACCTTTGAATGATTCTGAGCGCAACTTGTGTTTAGTTGATGTTTCGACTCCGTAACCTACATCACCGGCCTAAAAGAACGATAAGGGGGGTGGGGGTGGAGATGGGAGTCAGAGACGACATCATCAAACACACTTTCCCGCCCCGTGTACACAACATTTCTTTTTTTTAAATAAAAAGTTTTATAAGTATTTCAAAGTTGATAATATCAGTTTTTTTTTCTGAGCCCCACCCCCTACCCTCCCTTTCCAACTTTTTTTTTCATCCTACGCCAGACTTTAGTAGAGGCATCTCTCAACGCGTCTCGTCGATAAGGAGGTTTGCGACTAGGTGTAAAGTGATGTTAGCGTCGCCATGATAAGGATAAGGTAACTCTAGGATCTATTTGTACCAAATTATCCGAGTTATCGTTCCGTCAGCTTTTATTTATTTATCCCCCCCCCCCTAAAATCTCTATCTCTCTTTTTTTTTTCTCGTCTTCCAAAGCCGGCCCGCGATCAATGGAGCAAGTGTTGGTAATAAGACTGCCAAGAAAAAGCCCTTATGTAACATTACAACAACAACAACAACAACGACACACAAAGGTATAGTTATTTAAATAATGATATTTATTTAAAAAAACACACCACAACAACAAACCAACCCTGCTAGACTTGCTCCATAGATCTCTAGAACAAGTTATAAGAGTTTTTTTTCCCCCTCGGACCCACGGCTTTATATCACACCACTATGACGTATCGTATCGGGAAATTTGATCGAAAGAAATTTCGTCGACGGTCAATTGATCGACGGTAATTTGATCGAGCGGAAATTTGGTCGAATCTTTTTTTTTTTTTTTTTCCTCCAGGTTTTACGTTAAAATTTGTCTTCAAATTTTTTTTTAATTTGGCTTCAAATTTCTTTTTTGAGCGCATTATTTTGTTTTACTACGCAGAAGAGTGAGTCCAAAAAAAAATTTAACGAACCTTTTAAGGCGTGAACTGAAAAAAAAAAAAGAAAAAAAAAAGATTCGATCAAATTTCCGTTCGATCAAATTTCCGTTCGATCAATTTACCGTCGACGATATTTCTTTCGATCAAATTTCCGTATGAACAATAAAAACTCTGATGACCGTATTAGAATTATAGCCACTATTTCGGGGTTGTGTATCCTGAACTTCCGTTGACGTCAATTCGTAAATTTTGTGGACATGGTAGTGGTCCGAATTTATCCGGAGCCACTACAGGGCCTTGGGCTCTTCTCATCAAGAAATATAAATTACGTAATTTCCGCTTTCGACTTCTATCATTAGTAGATCTATAGAAATTCTGTTTAACGATTTCTCTCATTTATAATAATTCTATAGAACATTTTGTCCCCAGAACGTTTTTCATTAATACATTTCTCTAACATAAACTAATGATAAATTTACTATTTTTTTCATATCTTAGAAAAAAATAATATCTTCCAAAAAGTCCGCCAAATTCCTTCTAGGAATCACCACCCACCAATTTTCCAATCCCCAACCCCCCCCCCCCCCCCCCGAACGGTCTCCTTGCCTCTTTCCAATCCCCACCCTGGGGCGATCTCCTCCCTCAACGAACAAGAAACAATTTTGTTTCAGAATTTAAAAAAAAAAAAGACAAGACAAGAAAATGGCTTCAATTCCCGGCTAATTTCTGGCTACAATGCTCACCAAGGTAATAAAGTCATTTCCCTTACATTGTATTTTCCCCAGAACTTCATTCCGATTCCATCAGAGAAACCTTTGTTCCCCCAATAATTCCCCCCACCCCCACCCCGGCCACCCATTTCTTTCTCCCCGTGTGGACCAGATCCTCTACTTTATTTCAGCTCCTCGATTCCGTTCAACTTTCGCTACATTATCATTTCGCCGCAATCAAAGTTGTAGAATTCTACACAATTTCACCTGTCCGTTCTCTCTCTCTCTCTCTCAGACTCTCTCTCTCTCTCTCTGTGTCTTTCTCTCTCTTTCTTTCTATGGCTATGATTACAGGAGTCTGCGATTCAGATTGGCGGCACCAGTTTCAAGCACATGACTCCCGACTCCATTCGCTGACGTCACTCGGGCGTTATTACCTAATTAAAGAATCATGGCGCGGTTGTGTGGGGGGGGGGGGTGGGGTGGGGGGGGGGGGAGAGGGTAGTTGAAATATTTTAATATCAATCTGGAGAAATGCAACTCTAAATTCGCGTTTGAAATTTAGTATTTCTTTTAACGATTATAGAACTTCATAAATTACTCTTTTTTTTGTTTTGTTTTTTGTATTACATTGTGACAATGAAGTGGCAAAAACAAAAATACCGGAAACAAACAAAAAAACTAGGGAAACGCTGCCCTAACTCAATGACAACTTCCGGTTTGAAAGGTGTGCCGAGTCCTAATTTCTCGGGGATTAATTCGTCATTACAACTGGACAAAAAAACCCTGTCAACGATACGGAGCTCCGGAAAAATTGTGTGTGAGTTTGGGTGGGGGGGGGCGGGGGTGCTGGGGGTGGGGTGATCGGGGGAGGGAAGGGCTCTCCTGGGCCCTATCGTAACCCACCCAGCAATTCTCTTCTTTCCTCCCTGGATTATTGTTCGTGGCGCGATGCTGCTAATTACNGGAACATTCGAGAAATGATGCCCAACTTTAAGTCTGCTCGATTCCCCCCCCCCACCCCCCCACGGGGGGGGGGGGCAAAGCTGCACGGTTCCTCGGATTTAATGGGCAGAAAATGAGTACTAATTTATTTGTTGTTGTCTGTTGTGGATTATCATTGTGTCCTTCCCACCCCCATCCCCCACCTTAAACGTCATTGAATATGTTTACTTATTAAAATAAAGAAATTTTGAGGCAGATATCGAAAGAAACGAGTTCCTAGAGTTTCCACGAAAAAAGCTATCTATAGTATTTTGGATGACAATTTCCATTCTTCTATAAGATGTGTGTCTGTTTTTTTACTTCTCTCTTTACAGTTGGAAAATAAAAAAAAATAAAAAAATAAAAAATAGGTCGAGGAATAGGGCGTGGGGGGCGGGTGAGACATGGTGGTAAGTGAGGGTAGGGGTTACCGGAAATTTGATCGAAAGAAATTTCGTCGACAGTAAATTGTTTGAAGGTAATTTTGATCTAACGGAAATTCGAGTCTAATCTTTTTTTCTTTTTCCAGTTCACACGTGAAATAATTTTTGTCAAATTTTATTTTGAACGCACTATACGACATAGTAAAACAAAATAATGCGTTCGAATAGAAATTTGAAGCAAAGATTTAACGTAAAAAGGATTGAAGGTTTTCAAAAGTGAAATGGCAAATCAAAGGGAGTGAATTATTCATGATGCCCTTGGTACTAAAGGTTTGGATGAAGACTTGACGTGTGTTGCATTACGCAGGTATGATGACAGGTTGGTCAGCACTGGTTGGAGGGAAGGGTTACGGAGACATAATGTGTTAGGGCCTGTGTGTTGACCTAATTGTGGTTCACCCGGCATGGTGTCGAGCCGAAGCGTACATCCATGTTTTTCCCTATGGTGTTATTTTTATGTCGTGAACAATTTAACTTTGGTTGAACCTTCTACGACTCCTTCCCCCTCCTCCCCATTGATTTTTGGAAAATTTGTTTACGATTTCCAGAAGGCTCTGTATAGAGGTAGAAAATACTCTCACGATTGAATTTCTAAACCTTTATTAGCTTAGAAACTTCTTATTTACTGACTATAAATAAGACGGTCGACTGTGACCGGGAGGAAAACCAGAGATAAAAGAAATATACAAGACTTACCCTTTTGACCCTGTGTGTGTGTGTGGGGGTAAATATGTGCACATTTTTATTTTTATACGGATTCATGCGCTGTATGTTAATATTTTAACAAAAAATATGTCTATTTCATTGTGTACGTCCATATCTGAATTTTTAGCATACGCAAATTTGTTACTAGTAGATAGCACGTGTGGGTCATCGTTCTGTCTTTGTTATCTTTAATCAATGGTATCGTTCCCCATCGTATGATATTACATTTATTTCGCAAACACCTTCTGGGATGATTGCCTACCATATTTTCCATTTAATGCATATTAGCTGTGTTGCTCACGGTTGAAATGGGTAGAAAGACTTTGACATTATATGCTTGTAATTAGTTTTTGTAGTGTTGCGTTTGTTTTAAATGTGGTTAATTAAAGATTTTTTACTCTTGTACCGCGCTTCGAGCCTTTGGGGATGAAGCGTGTTTTTGAAATACACTTTATTATTATTATTATTATTATATACTGTATGTTTTCGAACCATTTTTAAACAACATGTCATCTTTAAAAACTGATTTCGGTGCATAAGAAGTGGGAGCCTAGAAATGCCATGGGGGGGGGGGGGCAGTCTCCGAGTCTGTGAGAAGAAACCCACAATAGAGTCAAAATTTATAAATGTCTGATTTCTCACTACTCCAACCCCCTTTCATACACGTGGTGTTATTTTAAATTTTTAACCATTTTTAAACAACATGTCATCTTTAAAAACTGATTTCGGTGCATAAGAAGTGGGAGCCTAGAAATGCCATGGGGGGGGGGGCAGTCTCCGAGTCTGTGAGAAGAAACCCACAATAGAGTCAAAATTTATAAATGTCTGATTTCTCACTACTGCAACCCCCTTTCATACACGTGGTGTTATTTTAAATTTTAACCCCGTTAATCAACACAGTCACCCTCCAGAGCCTTGACCTGGAAAACCATTGTTAATTTGTTTATCTAAATTTTTCGATAAACAATTTTGGATGAACTGAAAAGTTTTTTTTCTTTGGATTTTCATCATTTTTTTTTTGCTCTCTTGCTGTCATTTTCCTAAGTTATACTTGCTAAAAAAAAAGATATTAAAAAAATTAAGAATATTTGTTCCACCACAAAATCAGTTGAGTGGACCCTGAAGTCATATATGCAACCCGGCTTATGGATACAGCTTCCATTGTTGCCACCTTCATCCACACCGTGTCCCCCAACAGACTTCCTTCCTTACAGCCACGGGCCCCCATTGTCAAAGTTGGCTTCCTTCGTCCCTTAGTGATTTGCCCTGTATTCGGGGGGCTCACTACGTCCCGACAAAAACCTAATCACGGAGCTTCATTAATCCGCTTCTTGTATCCTTGCGCGCCCCTGCTGCGCCACCCCACCGTTGTGTTTTTAGTGCACCTCCGAGAAGTAATCAAGTACGCGCAGCAGGCGAGTTCCGTGCAACGCCGCGGGACGTCCCCGCTGTAGAAAACATGGCGGCAAGGGGGGAATGAAGATGAATACGACGATGAAGTGAACATCGCTGGAGCCTTCACAGCGTGGGATCTGTTCATATGTTCAGAATTTTCATGCAACTTTTATTCCAAATTTCTTTGGCGTGCATTCTCTTTCCAGAAACCCTCCAAGTCGCCCCCAAAACCTTTGCCCCCCCTCCCCCCTTCGTACCTCAACACTTCTTGTCTCCTGCGCTAGCCTAGCCGCCCGCCATCTGGGGTTGCTCTAGGGGGATAGTTCCCAGACTCACTCCCCAGGTTGCAAAAAATGAAGAAAAAAAAAAGGATTTAATTGAAAGATCTGGAGTATATGTAAGGAAAAACTCAAGAATATGACGTAGAAGTTATATCGTTAAAAGAAGAAAATCTGTTACCGAACAGAATTATTATTTTTTTTTAAATAACCAAATGCTTCATTTTTGAAACACTTCAACCTTAAAAATGTTTGTTTTAAAAGATATAGACAACTGTCGCCTGATAAAGTTGAAGTATACCGTCCTCCGTAACTGTCTTTCGCTGAAATAGTAACGAATCCAAAAGTACCCAAAAGACTCGGAAATCCAACATTACACACCCGAGCCGGCCCCCTTACTTCAATTGTTACGGATCTAAAAAAAACTACAAACAAAAAAACAATGTACCCACAGACTTTTCAACCCCGACTCCACACACCCACCCATCTCCCACCACCCGCCCTCCTTGTCGGCGCCCCCATACGGGGAGCTGGTCCGCGGATATCTCGGAAACACTTAGCTCACGATATTGTTATTGCGCACCTAAACTGATAGCGCTTTTTTTTTGTTTTTTTTTATTTTTGGAGGTCGGAATTTTTGTGTTTCGGTTCTAGACTTCTTCAGATCTTTTCCTGGCCGGCTTGAAATTGGTCCGGAGAGTGTGTTATGACCACGTATCCGCGGGTGAGAGTGAAAACGAGACGAGCGCACGGCGAGGGCTTGAATTATCCGTGCGGCTCGTAAGTGCGCATATCATTTTATAACGAGTTATTTCTTTGAAGCTAAAATGTTTCGTTTTTTTTTCCCCCCTCCCCACTTCACTTTAACATTCCGTACCGGTGGCAAAATTGAGGCTGGGGTGCGATTCCTGTCTTTTTACTAATGTTTGATATATATATATATATATATATATATATATATATATATATATATATAATTAATACTATTTATATATATTATATATTGTGGCGACAGTGAGGGTGGGGTGAGATTTGTCTCTTTGTATTAATTTTTGATATATATATATATATATATATATATATATATATATATATATATATATATAATTAAGACCATTTATATGTATTATATATACTAAAATCCTTTATGGCAGATGTAACTTTATAATTATTATTATTAATGCTGTTTTTTATTTGAAGAAAAATTGAAGGGATATTTACAAAAAAAAAAGAAACATGAAAATTAACATCCTGAAATTTTTTATTTACTTCCGATATGCTCCTTTATTCCAATATTTTTTTTTTCCTTGTGCCGAAAATTAAACATTATTTGTTTAGTGTTCTCCCTTTACAGGATTTATCTCCCATCAATAAACTCCTTATCTCGTTCGCGCCTCTTCAGAACTGAAACAGAACCGTCTTTAATATCATTATCACGTTTCACAATACGCTTGGCTAACGAAAGCCATGTTTGACAGCTCCCTCGCGACGCTTTCACAAAGGATCGTAGGGAGAGTCCCAAGAGAACCAGAGTTGGGTCCCCACAAAACCGGGTGTCGAACGATAAATCTCGTAGCAGAACAGGTTGCCAAAAGAACAAGTTGCCATGAGAATGGAATACTACCAGAAAAAGTTGCCACCAGACGACCATACCACCAGACGACCGTGCCACCAGATGTCCGTGCCACCAGACGACCGTGCCACCAGAAGACCGTGCCACCAGACGACCGTGCCACCAGACGACAGTGCCACCAGATGTCCATGCAACCAGACGACCGTGCCACCAGACGACCGTGCCACCAGATGACAGTGCCACCAGATGTCCATGCAACCAGACGACCTGCCACCAGACGACCGTGCCACCAGAGAGGACGTGCGACCAGACGTCTGTGTCACCAGACGACCGTGCCACCAGACGACCGTGCCACCAGACGACCGTGCCACCAGACGACCGTGCCACCAGACGACCGTGCCACCAGACGACCAGGCCACCAGAGGAGAGGGCTACCAAAGAAGGTGGACAAAACAGCTGGTTGCCAACAGAACACTGTGGTCACCCAGTGCAGGTTAACTTCCGCACATTGTGTCATCCACCGGGTTGCCACCATACCACTGTCTTATCTAAGCAGGATGCCACCGAAGCATAGGGTAACCTCATGAGACTGCGATCAGAACACCGTGCGGGCTCATCAGGTTTTTCATGATAGCGTTGTGTCCCCTAAGTAGGTTGCAGCCTTGCCTTGAGTTAAACCTGACAAGTTCGTTACGCTGTTTTAAGGAATGAACTGTTTTGGGTCATTAAATTTTTGACAATAGCAGTTATTTTGGGAGCTCTCCCAGGGCGTCATTTAGTCGAGATACGCCACCGTTCCAAAACTATAGGGGCGCAACTTCGTTTGTATCCCTGGTTATACATAGAATCTAAGCAAATAGTTCAAACACCAATATGTGCGTACAATATCTCGGTAACTAGTTCAGACATTGTTGTGTGTTAACAATATCTCGGTAATTAGTCAGAAATTATGGTGTGTTAACAATATGTCCGTAATTATTCAGACATTATTTTGTGTTAACATTATCTTGGTAATTATTCAGACATTATTGAGTGTTAACAATATCTCGGTAATTACTCAGACATTATTGTGTGTTAACAATAGCTCTGTAATTACTCAGATATTGTTTTATAATAACAATATCTCGTTAATTATTCAGACATTATTGAGTGTTAACAATATCTCGGTAATTATTCAGACATTGTGTGTTAAAAAATTTCTCGGTAATTACTCAGACATTATTGTGTATTAACAATATCTCGGTAATTGCTCAGACATTGTTTTGTGTTAACAATATCTCGGTAATTACTCCGACATTGTTTTGTGTTAACAATATCTCGGTAATTATTCAGACATTATTGAGTGTTAACAATATCTCGGTAATTATTCAGACATTGTGTGTTAACAAATTTCTCGGTAATTACTCAGATATTATTGTGTATTAACAATATCTCGGTAATTGCTCAGACATTGCTTTGTGTTAACAATATCTCGGTAATTGCTCAGACATTATTGTGTGTTAACAATATCTCGGTAATTACTCAGACATTATTGTGTATTAACAATATCTCGGTAATTGCTCAGACATTGTTTTGTGTTAACAATATCTCGGTAATTACTCAGACATTATTGTGTATTAACAATATCTCGGTAATTGCTCAGACATTGCTTTGTGTTAACAATATCTCGGTAATTACTCAGACATTATTGTGTGTTAACAATATCTCGGTAATTACTCAGACATTATTGTGTGTTAATGATAAGTCGGTAATTACTCAGACATTATTGTGTGTTAACAATATCTCGGTAATTACTCAGACATTATTGTGTGTTAATGATAAGTCGGTAATTACTCAGACATTATTGTGTGTTAACAATATCTCGGTAGTTGTTCAGACATTACAACTTCCTAAATCGACTAAAAAAAAAATTAAAAAACAAATTGCCTCCGTATACGCCATCTCAGACGTCGCCTCGACGTCATCATTTACGTACAACGTCGCATAAGGTGTTGACACTTTTCGATGACTTCGTTCCGTTTGGCGTAAAAAAAACTTTCATGTTGGATTTGTTTGCTTCGCTATTAGCAGTTGTTGTGATATAATAAAACAGGTCGGTGTTAGTAAAAGATCTGCAGCAGAGACTTCTAGTTCTAAAGTGTCAGACATTTTGTTTACCACGAGAAAGTATCATTACAGTTTACATATTTAAACGCTTACATATTTAAAAGCTATCTCATAGTAGTTATTTCATACCTATTTTTAATAATTTAACTTTTTTTGTTTTGTTTTGTGTTTAACATCTCTAAATATCCCATTCCGAAGGTTTGACTTTTTCGAACGATTCATTCAATAATCGAAGTGGTTATTCGCACCCGGGTACCAGAAGTTAGAGGTTGGGATTAAAAAAAAAACTATTAAAAAAAATGTATCGTTGGGTTTGTAAGACAAAATGAGGTATCAAATGAAAGATAATTGAATTGGCCACATGTTCGTAAACTTAATTCTTCAGTTTAACTGAAATAAACTACCACAAATGACATCCGAATAGCCCTGAGTCAAAATGGACCCCGACACACAGCGCCGCCATTCGCACCCGGGTACCATGTTATTATTGATATTTATATGATATACATATATATATATATATACACACAATTTTTAAAAATTATTCAAATGTACACAAAATTAGCCTTATTTTGAAAGATTCACATTTTTTAAAGTTTAAATCCAACTCATAGCAACAGCTACCCGAGACTCTTCTAGTGGCGTAGAAACGTTAATTTTCCCACCTTATATAATATAAATATATATATATATATATATATATATATATATATATATATATATATATATATATATATATATATATATATATATATATATATATATATATGTATGTATATATTTCTAATATGTTATGGCCAAGGTTAGTTTTTGAATCGAGACCCAAACGATATATATATATATATATATATATATATATATATGTATGTATATATTTCTAATATGTTATGGCCAAGGTTAGTTTTTGAATCGAGACCCAAACGATCAATCATTTGACGTTTTTTCTGTATACAACATTTATGACGATCGTCATATGTCTTGCGGAACCACCAGGTAAGGTTCATGACCGGACACGTCAGTGTGGACCACCTTGTTTAGGGAGACCCTGGCTCCAATCCATTTCCAGGAAGAGGTCGGCTCCAATCCTTTTCCTGGAAGAGGTCGGCTCCAATCCGTTTCCAGGAAGAGGTCAAGGAGTCATTCTCGGTTAGCCAATGAAAACATTCATCAGTCGACTCCAACAAAAGATAGAAGTTCTCTCTCAATTTATAATTTATTTTTTTCCCCCCTCTTCATATTCAAGAACAATATCATTAATAAACTCGCTTGCTAATAGTTAGAGAATAAAGAACACATAAATATGAAACAAAAAAACAATTTATATTTGTTATCACTTATTAAAAAAACACAAAAGCATCAGACAATTCCATTACCGCGGATAAAGGTACCACAGATATAAAGCTAATTGTCAGAAGCAGGCAGAAGCGCATAATGTTTCAAGCAATAAAGAGCCAGGTCGGCAAAAATTGACCACACCGAAATGATTGTCATTTATATTTGATGGAGCGCCAGCCATTGTACTGCCGATGAATTGAAAGAGGGGGAGGAGGAGGTGTTGCTATTTTGGGTGGGATAATGAAGGGGTTGGGAGGGGGAGGGGATAAAAGTGTATGAGTGTGTGTTTTTGTTGGAAAAAAAAAGTGGGGGGGGGCGGGCATTTCAGAAAGGTTGGTCACTATAATTAGATAGACGAAGCTCACATACTTAAAATTATTAATAAGAAGTTCAAGGACTAACAATGAAACATCTGCGACTGCATGTGTCAAATATCAACTAGTAACTTATGAATTTGACGTATAGGCAAAAAAAAAAAAAAAAAAAAAAAAAACAAAAAGTGGGGTGGGGGAGTCAAAATTATCCTTAATTAAATGCACAAGAAAGATGCGAATATTATATTTAGGTCAGCCATTGTCAGTCCATCCCGCAGAGAATACAGGTGTGGGGGACAGGTAAACACTTTTAAGAGTAAGTTACCATGCGTGCAATTTACGGATAATCTCTTACAATTTCGCGATATACCCTAAAGATTATCACACAGCTTATCATCTTAGGGGTGCGTATATGCACCCCTCCTCCCCCCCTCACACACTCACAACTTCGTATGTCACTCAAACACCACCGAACTCACCTTTGTCGGGGGTCTCTTCTTTGAGCGTATGTGGCCAGACAGTTACTGCCATGATTTCGCAAGCCGCACAGACTGCCGTGTCTTCGTGGACCAAACCCCTCCCATCAACCCCACCCATCACTCCCACCCCATCACCCCCATCACCCCCCATGACCCCCAATCCCTACCCAATCACCCCTCAATCCCCACCCCATCCCCCACCCCCATCAACTCTCCATCAACCCCCATCACCCAACCTTGATCACCCCCACCCCCATCGACCCCCATCAACCCCACCACCATCAACCCCTCATCAACTCACCCCACTCCATTAACCCTTACCCCATCAATCCCCCCCCCCCCCCCTCCACCCCCCCTCACCCCCCCCTCCTCCACCCCCCCCCCCCCGCCCCATCAACCCTCAACCACCACGGAGTTCCTCGGAACGCCAACCGTTTCTTAATAATCATATTTTATGAACCATAAAAGTTGACTGCGGGGGGAAAATTGGAACTTCGCACACGAGTTCCCTTCGGTGATCGATCCGAGGCGAATCTCCCCAGGACCGAGGGTGGTTGCGAGCTCGGAGATAACGGCACTGCCCGTGGCCGGGGCTGTATAATGGGATTCTGGGAAACATAAAGGCTATTTCGTTTCATTAGGTTTCACGTCTTAGACTTGCATTTTTTTCGGAAGACTATAAAATGAGATGTTTCGAGAATGAGGAAAATTTGCGTTTTTTTTTATGGCTCTCTCTTCCCCCTTTCTTTTCCTTTCGTCTCTCTCCGTATATTTAACTATATGTCTCTATCTGGCCCGCCTCTCTATTATTTGCTGCATTTGCCAATCCGAGAACTATTTAATCTTACAATTATGCCGCCAGAATGTAAGAGTAATGCATTTACGAATGAACATTTACAATCTAAAATATGTGCTTACATGTTTTTGTGAGAGTTTCTGTGCTTGTGGGCTTGTGGCCTTGTGGGCTTGTGGGCTTGTCCCAATTTACCGGTAGTTTATTTTATTTTGTATTTGGTTTGATTCTTAACACTAAAATTCAGTCGCCGTTACTTTCATGCCAAGCGATGCACCCGATGATTTCCGCTGTTGTCAAAGGAATCAAAGCAAAGAAGACGTCGAAACCAAACCATTCTCGTGATTGGCCCTGTCTTTTCAACGGAACCTTGAACTGCCTTGTTTCCCGTTGGCGTAGCTGAGGCTGGTGCAGCCCCGCTGAGGGGCAAAGATTTTCTCCATCCCTCTTCCTCGGAAAAAAACAAAAAAAAAACAACAACAAAAACATAAGCAAACAACAATACATTATGTCGGCCGAAAATAACCGCAATTTATGTTAAGAGAAATAATAGCGCCCGGGCGGTTTTTAAGCTATTTCTCGGAATTCGGGAAACGTAGGTTCATATAATGCAAGTTGGACGGTTACCGGAAATTTTGTTTTTAAAGAAATTTCGTCGACGGAAAATTGATCGACGGAAGTTTGATCGAACGGAAAATTTGATAGAATTTTTTATTTTCATTTCACACGATCTAATTTTTCGCGTCAGATTTCTTTTTTGAAAGCCTTATTTTGTTTTTTTTTACTAGATTATATAGTATAGTGCGTTCAAAACAAATTCGACGAAAATTTGATCGTGTGAACTGAAAATCAAAATTCGATCGAATTCCCGTTCGTAAAAAACTTCCGATCGATCAAATTTCCGTTCGATCAATTTTCCGTGGACGAAATTTCTTTTCTTGCAAATTTCCGAATACGAAGTTGGACACTTCATACGTTTCTTTAATGCAGCGCTGCTCTCCGTGTCCCGCCGCCCACCGCCCCCCCCCCCCCCCCCCCCCATTTAAATTTCTCCGCTGCATCCCAACTTCTGAAACCATGACAACAAACACGTCATCACACACGTCACCAATACAAAACCACATAGTAACAGCTACACCATTGATCTCTAACACCTGAATACGCTCACTAACACATCTCCACACCAATGACGGACAGCACTGCCTACGACCTTATGTTATGGACACACCGATAGCTGACACATGGCCTGCGGAGGCATATTATCGACACGCCGATAGCCGAAACACTGCCTCCGGCGTTATATTATGGACACACCGATAGCTGACACAATGCCTACGGCGTTATTTATTTAGGACACACCGGTAGCTGACAACACTGCTTTTGGTCTTATAATATAGACACACAGGTAGCCTGACACACTGCCTACGGTGTTATATCTTTAGGACACACCGGTAGCTGACAACACTGCCTTCGGTCTTATAATATAGACACACCGGTAGCCTGACACACTGCCTACGGCCTTATATTGTGGATACACCGGCTATGCTGACACACTGCCTACGGCCTTAAATTGTGGACACACCGGTTAGCCTGACACACTACCTACGGCCTTATATTCTGGACACACCGGCTAGCATGACACACTGCCTACGGCGGCATATTATAGATATCTCGCGTGGTTAACGAAGGCATTAACGAAGTCCCCCTCCCCCCCCCCCCCCTTTGAATTCTGGCGTTGCATTCATCGAATGCAACGCCAGAATTCAAAGTCAACAAACGGCGCACCGTCTTCGAATCTAACCACCTCGAGATGTACTTACTTTGGAACACATGTTTCATTTGGGGCTTCTGTTGTCAGAGGAGACGAAATGAACCAAGTCAAAATTGACCAAGGCAAAATTGACCAAGCCGAAATTGACCATTGACCAAGACGAAATTGACCAAGTCGTCATCAGGCGTATTTATTTGGTTTAATTTTTATTTATTTTTTTGTCATCTCAGATCCTCAATTTAGTTCAAAGTTCAAAGTGCGGGCGAGGGATTGAAGGAAATACAAGGTAGAAATGAATCCAAACCTTGATATAAAATTGTGACCGCGGACTACCCTCTCGAATCAATATACCGTAAATTGAACGTCGGAATTCCTTCTGTATAACGAAGATTATATTTAAACTATAATTACCCTTTTTTTTTTTTTTTTTTTTTTTTTTAAAAAAACACTTTTTTTTTTTTTTTTTTTTTTTTTAAAAAAACAACTTTTTTCTTTTTGGTGTTTGCTTAAACCGGTTTTTGTATCGTCCGTGTGTTCCAATCGAAAAGTATTTTTTTGGTTGTTTTTTTTTGTGGGTTTTTTTTTAAATCCAGAAGTGAGTTCAGTGTTAAGAGAAGCACATGTTCCATAAATAAGTATATCAAGCTTACATCATGCACACACCAGTGGTTTTCTAACGTCGGTGTGATGTGGAAAGCTGGTGACCAATCATTGGAGATTGACAGGCGATTGGCAAGATTGAATTGTCAACAAATGTCAATCGTACACACAATTAACACATTGTGTGTGTGTGTGTGTGTGTGTGTGTGTGTGTGTGTGTGTGTGTGTTTGTTTGGGGTGGGGGATGGGGGTGTATTTTCCAAGTAAGAAACTACCCGAATAATGAATCTATCTAATTCTCTACAAGCAGTTTTTTTCAGATATCAGGACACCGTTGCAGACTTTCAACTTTTTTGGTGTGCAAATGATGTAAAAGGCCTTTTCCGTATAGTATACGAGTCGACCAAGCATTAGTAATAATTTTTTAAATTTATTTTATATAAAAAAAAAAAAAAAAATTCTTCTTAACATCTCAGAGGGAGACAAGTTTAACCCACGGGGGTATCACCATGACAGGAGCAAGGGTTACCCCCCTCCCCCCCACACTCACCCTCCCCCCACTTTACGCCATTCAAATTGGATTCAGCTTCTCATTGGTTTACAAAAGAAAGTTTTAGATATTTACGGTTCTTATTTCAAAATATACCTTAATACTTTTATTTAAAAATAGTATTATTTATCACCAGGCGAACGTCAAGAAATGTGAAACCTGCGCATGTGCTTAACTCTTTATGCTTTTAAACAAATCCTCTTACGTCACTTACGAGGTTTACTATTTATTTCTTTCGTTTTTTTTCTTCTTCCCCTGGACAAGAAAGAACATCTTGATTGGTAATGAATGAAAAAGAACAAAATAAAAACATTTTTTTTAAATTTTTTAATTTTTTTAAAAATCTGGCATTAAAATCTGCTGTCTCCGCGAAGCATCACTGCGCCATCTTGCCAAATCCCGGCCCCGGACAGTTCCTTCCCCTCCTCTAACAAGAGAATGACTGATGACATGACCCGTTGGCCTCTTATCTAGCCCGCCGCCATGTCGACCCCAGAAACGGTCGTTTTCTATCCCCCTCCCCACCCCCCACCCCAACCATACTTCTTCCAGTACAGCCCCTGCAAAAGAAATCGCTCATAACTTTGGGCCCAAACTCTCGTAAGAGCCCGATAACCCTTTGGACTTGAGTCCCCCCCCCTCCCCTAGATTCGCGATAGCCCCCGAGGCCCTAAGACTCGCAAATCCTCGATAACCCTGGGGCCTTTGTGTCCGCGTAGCCCAGTAGTAATCCCGTGGCTGTTGTCTTTGGGCATCCGAGTAGAGACGGGGGCAGCCGGGGCTCTTCGCTCTGCTTCTGATGGAGCTCCGAGATGAGATGCTATCGGGAGGGGACCTGATCCGCGCATGCGCCAGGATCTCTTTCAGCGTCGTCCCGAGGGAGACGCAAGTAGCCGGGTGGACGCAAAAGGGATTTAACTCGAGTTTTTGGTAGTGACAGTGGCACTGGAAAACTGACAGATTTTTGGGGGGGAAGAAAACAAACAAATTTATTGTTTTTACTTCAGAAACAGCAACATCAGTGTACCCATATGTTATTTTAGAATCGGCATCTGTGATTGTGCAAATGTAGTTAAAAAAGGTAAAAATGAGGAGCTGATGCAGAAAGAGGAGGGTCAAGGTAATTGTCATCATCGTCTTTCAAATTTAAAAGCATAGAGCCAACCTTACGGACTTGTGGAGATAAGTACATACAAATAAGTGATATGTTTTCCCTCCAGATATTGTAGTAGTATCACAATGTTCAAGTGCAACACACCGCTGTTCCTTATTAGTAATATAAATATTGTACAAAAATACATGCCATGATTTTTTTTGCCGTATTTATTCAAATATTAATCTATAAATAGACATTTCTGCAGCTATTTATAGACATGTAACATTCTTTAGCAATTTAGTAATATAGTAATATAAGTATTTTAGTAAAATGGAGACGATTTTTTTTCTTCGTATTATAGCAAATATAAATATAATTTTTTTTTGCAGCTTTGTGGACATGAAACCTCCTTGACATAGTTTATCACATTATATATACGATGTGACAATGATTAACAATGTCTGTTTCATTACGGCTATCCCCCACCTTATTGTATTCATTTCAATGTATTTAACACTAAATTGACAGCCCCTTGCACTTGCACTATTCAAGTGTGCAGAAAACAGATTTTAACTGTGACAGATGGAACTGTCTAGCAGCGAGACATGCTTTTCCGGGGACCGCATAAAGAATGGGGAGTAGGAGGACGTCAGCGTTGTTGTCAAATAAGGGAGGAAGACGTAGAAGTGATAATTGACAACGCAACAAGGAATGAAAGAGGGGCGTAGTATGTGATGTGATAAATAGGATTGGAGGTTAACACTGGTATGTGATTTCTGAATTTGGATTGGGAATGGCATTAGCATACGATGTCTGAAGTGAGAATGGGGATAGCACATGGTGTCTGAAAGGTATCGGAAGGTGTCACTGGCAGGTGAAGTTCTTAAATACAGTGCAAGGTGTCTCTGGCATGTGAAGTATATTGTAAGATGTCATTGGCATGTGATTCTTGAAGTACATTGTAAGATGTCAGTGGAATGTGATGTCTGAGCTACTTTAGAAGATGTCAGTGGCATGCGATGTCTGAGCTACTTTAGAAGATGTCAGTGGCATGTGGTGTCTGAGATACTTTGGAAGATGTCAGTGGAATGTGATGTCTGAATGGGACGTATCCAAGGGGAAGATTAGTTTTCCACTTTTGTAACAGTATTGAAATAATGACGAATGGTCCTTTTCCCCATATATATATTATTATGTTGTACAGCTTTGTTACACCCCCCCCCCTTTTTTTTTTTTTCTATATATAACCCCAACTAATGGAAATGGAGCAAGAATCCAAGGAATCGACCTGTAATCCTGAGATATTCGAATCAAGTACAATGCCCTGTATTGAAATAATGACGAATGGTCCTTTTCCCCATATATATATTATTATGTTGTACAGCTTTGTTACACCCCCCCCCCTTTTTTTTTTTTCCAATAGATAACCCCAACTAATGGAAATGGAGCAAGAATCCAAGGAATCGATCTGTAATCCTGAGATAGTCGAATCAAGTTCAATGCCCACCAGGCAAATGCAAAGCATCACCAGCTCCCGTGTTGTTGGGACTCGTTGACGTTGGACGGCCACTCATCTAAGAGACGGCAAGCTCTCAAATCAAACCAGGAGATGGAGTCCCGTAGGCGGTTAGACATGGGCACGATGAAAATTCCGACAACTCCTGTGACGTGGAACGCATATGGAGCACGGGGACACACTGCTGGTCATCTACTGCATCCTTGGTCTGTTTCGTGTCGTCTTGACCAAGACTTTCCGTTGGATCTAACAGGCAAGGAGGAGAGAGTGAGACAAGTCTCACTCACTTTAACAAGATTAGGCTCAAGTCAAGGCTGCTACTCAAGTCAAAGCTACTACTCAAGTCAAGGCTGCTACTCAAGTCAAGGCTGCTACTCAAGTCAAGGCAGCTACTCAAGTCAGTCAAGGCTACTACTCAAGTCAAGGCTGATACTCAAGTCAAGGGTGCTACTCAACTCAAGGCTGCTACTCAAGTCAAGGGTGCTACTCAAGTCAAGGCTGCTACTCAAGTCAAGGCTACTACTCAAGTCGAAAATTGATTGCCTGGGTCTTCTTCGCTTGGGAATGACGACCGAAAGCACTGTTCGAACTACAGAACTGATTTGGTGGCCTACGACTGGTGCAGCCAGTGTACACATCCAGTGCGGTCTTGGGTGAGTACATGACATTCGAGTTTTTTTAGATGGCTAAGCCACCCTCGACAATGATGTTGAATCAGTTTCAGTACGAGTTTCCTAAATTTACGAGTTATCTCTCCCCCCCCCCCCCCCCAAAATAGCCCGTGCTCTTTCCGGGCACCGAAATCCTACGACCGGTAACTCTTCAATTGGATTGACTTTCAACCAAACCACCTGGACAATTTTGAGTGTAATGTTTGTCTGAAATTAACAAGAGGAACATTCGTCATGGCTGCAATATAGATTTATGTACGAAAGCACTGAAAACATTTTCTTGTGTTGTTTTTTTTTTGGTTTTTTTTTTACTGCGAAATAATTTTATTCCAATTTTTTTTTCTTTTGGCTCCACGTCATCAATCACTGTTAAATTAAGTCTCTCGTCGCGGTATTAAATTTCTCTCCGATTTCGCAATCACCCCCTCCCCCCAGCGCTGGCTTTGTTTCATGAACACACAAAACATCACATAGACTTGCCATACCCTCGTGTGACAATGGTATCCGTGCGCCCGTGTGCGATCTGTCATTGAATACGACACCCCCCCCCCTGAGGACTGTCAAAGGGGGGGGGAGGGCGAGGGGGGTAGGCAAGCAGGTGTGCTGTCACGAAACATTTACATCTCGCGCAGGCGGGTCAGAGCCATTATCAGGGCATTGCTCAGGCACGGGCGGCAGGGATTCTCAAAGGAGCTAGAGTGGCTTTTTCAATTTGGGGGGGTGGGGTGGGTGGCGGGAGG
The DNA here is from genome assembly GCA_964033795.1 of Lymnaea stagnalis. Lineage (NCBI taxonomy): Eukaryota > Metazoa > Mollusca > Gastropoda > Lymnaeidae > Lymnaea > Lymnaea stagnalis. Next base: position 35,994 of record CAXITT010001148.1, on the reverse strand, counting down.
CGCGGGGGAGGGGAGAAAGATACAGTGAAGCTATACGGTACCAGGTGATACAATTAAATTTAAAGTTTTTTTTTTTTTTTTTTTTTTTTTTTTTTTAAACAAAAAAAAAAANTAAGTGACTGATTGATTGAGTGATTGGCTGATTGAGTGATTGGTAGATTAAGTGATTGAGTGAGTGATTAATTGATTGATTGATTTAGTAAGTGACTGATTGATTGAGTGATTGGCTGATTGAGTGATTGGTAGATTAAGTGATTGAGTGAGTGATTAATTGATTGATTGATTTAGTAAGTGACTGATTGATTGAGTGATTGGCTGATTGAGTGATTGGTAGATTAAGTGATTGAGTGAGTGATTAATTGATTGATTGATTTAGTAAGTGACTGATTGATTGAGTGATTGGCTGATTGAGTGATTGGTAGATTAAGTGATTGAGTGAGTGATTAATTGATTGATTGATTTAGTAAGTGACTGATTGATTGAGTGATTGGCTGATTGAGTGATTGGTAGATTAAGTGATTGAGTGAGTGATTAATTGATTGATTGATTTAGTAAGTGACTGATTGATTGAGTGATTGATTGAGTAATATCGAGAAATAAAATTATTTTAGATACAGGCAGACATTGAGAGAATGTTTTTTAACTAATTTAAAAAAAAACAAAAAAAACCGTATTTTATTTAGTACCAATTTGTAGATATGTTTGAAATCATTTTGAATCGATTTATTTGAAGAGATTATATTTTCATTAAATTCTACAATCAGGTATATCTCTCGTTCTAATTATAGTACATGTTGTATTCGATATGATTTTCATTTGTATCTATAGGCGTGGTTCTTTAAGGAATAAAAATCTCACTAAGGCAACATAAACTTGACCATAAGGGCAACATGCACTTGACCATAAGGGCAATTAACACTTGACCATGAGGGCAACACACAATTGACCATCAGGGTAACATACTTTTGACTATAAGGGCAGCATACAATTGACCATAAGGGCAATTTACACTTGACCATAAGGGCAACATACATTTGACCACAAGGGCAACATACACTTGACCATAAGGGCAGCATACACTTGACCATAAGGGCAGCATACACTTGACCATAAGGGCAACATACACTTGACCATAAGGGCAGCATACACTTGACCATAAGGGCAGCATGCACTTGACCATAAGCGAGCAGCCAGAGAAGTAACGATATCGCGTGGTCAAAATGTAATCCACCAACATTCATGAGAACTCCAGCAGGCAAGCGAAACTTATGTTCACCGCGATGAGGGAATTTCAGAGAAACTAATAAATCTCAGTGCAATCAAGTTGAATTTTTTTAAAAAAATAATTAAACAACCCCCCCTCCCCAAACTAACAAAGTTTTTCATATAAATCCTTCATAAAACGCAGCTTCAAGCAATGGGAGGGTGTGTGTGTATGGGTGGGTGTGTGTGTGTGGCTGATGATTTGATAAAACATGCATGCAAGTATCGCAATTTATAACAATTCCAATTAGTACCCCCCCCTCCCCCGGCTCGATACCGCACACATCTTTTCACGCCCTTGAACTCTAGGAATATCCAAATACGCACAAACATTTTCTGAACAAAAAAAAACAACAAAAAAAAAACAACAAAATCAAACAAAAATAAAAAAAAGCAACAGGAAATTCTAAATATTACGCACCAAACGCACTTGCGACATATATATATATATATATTTATATATATATATATATATATATATATATAAAAAATCTCAATTGGCGCAGTTATCAGAAATTTTATTTCGCGAAATTAGTGTCATCTTTTTTTTTTCCCTTTCATCTCTCTTGAAAAA
>CAXITT010001147.1:142970-159395 GCA_964033795.1 Lymnaea stagnalis | reverse complement strand
TAATAACACTTGGTTAAAAACTTCCTTGCTTCTTTTCAATCATAACAGCCCGCCCCTTTTAACATGTACTTAGCCTGGAGTGACGCGCAGATCTCACCTGTGTTAGAGGGAGGAAGGTTAGTTTTATAGTCTCCCCCTGTTTTAGATATTAGAGTGAGAGATATAGGTTTTATGGTATCACCTGTGTTAGATATTAGAGTGAGAGATATTGGTTTATGGTCTCACCTGTGTTACAGGGAGATATATTGGTTTTAAGGTCTCACCTGTGTTAGAGTGAGAGATATTGGTTTTAAGGTCTCACCTGTGTTAGAGGAAGGAAGGTTAGTTTTATGGTCTCACCTGTTTTAGATATTAGAGTGAGAGGGATTGGTTTTATGGTATCACCTGTGTTAGAGGGAGAAAGATTGGTTTTAAGGTCTCACATGTGTTAGAGTGAGAGGGAGAGAGAGAGAGAGAGAGATCGAGATCGGTTTTATGGCCTCACATGTGTTAGAGGGAGAGGGGGAGAGAGAGAGAGAGAGAGAGATCGGTTTTATGGCACTTGCTCTTCTCGCGTGGTATTTAAAAAAAAACACAAAAAAACTCCTTTGTTATCACTGTCTCGTGGATTGGGGTGAGAATTTCACCTCTACTGCTTTGTGGACACGTGTCACACGTCTCTGGTAACATCCAGCTACCAAAGGTCTGCTATTTAGAACGCATCTATCACCGACTCCTGGTAAAAAAAAATTCTTTTGACATCCTGAAAAAAAAGAGGGATTTCTTATACTCATAAGAGTCACAAAAGAAAACATGCGCTCTTTGCAAGTTATTCGCTGTTATCGTAGAGCTGGAATAGTAGAGTAGACGAAGGTATTTGTATGATTAGTTATTGTTGTTTTTGTGAACACCTTTAAACTCGCCCTAGGCTAGGCTTTGTCCCACGTTGTCAGTAATGCATAATATGTAGAGAGATTTTCTTCAAGAAACTCCACAGGGTGCAAGATCTTTAATATTGTGTATCTAAGACAATTCGTGACCTGGCACTGGATCACTTGTCAACATTTTAAAAATTACATTTCGGCACACGTGTAACCTTGCACCTGAATAAACTTGACCTTACCACGATAGTCTTGAGCTTGCTTCATCTTAGCTAATGTACTCTGTTGCGTCTGCGTCTTTGGCGTGCCAATCTTAGTCTTAATACACATTGGCTGACCCACTCTTTGATTTGTTATGTTTACTTTTTGTCTTATGGCAAGCTGGTTGAGAAACATTGCGTATAAGTCTAAACCACGGGTTCTTAACAAGAGGTGCCCGCATCCCTCTGAGGTGTGGGAGGCAGTCAGTGCTTGGGGGTGCCGTAAGACCCACCCAATCCCCGTGGCGCTACAGCCCACGTGGGGCATTGGCCTGCCTCACCACTTTCTTTCATACATATATATCTGAAGCTTTTATTTTCCATATATATATATATATATATATATATATATATATATATATATATATATATATCTTGTAATGTTTTAATTTTGAGTTTTTGGTGACTACTGAAATGTGTTCTGTTTCCGGCCGATATTCGTACTTTAATTTCTGTTAGTAATTCATTTCTTTCTTTTATTAAGGATCACAGGCCTTTGAATTGACATACCGTACTTTTTCATAAGTGTTGTTTCGAATTTTAATGGTTTCACCAGTTTGTTATTCTCTTAACATAGTCATGTATTTTGTTGTTTTTTTGTTGTTAACGTCCATACCTACTTGTAGTGATGCGTCTTCTAATTCAAAAAAAGCTTTTGACCATAAGACCCAGACATCTTTATTCATTTGCTTCCACTACTAGTGGTTGCTGCCTTTAAATTAAAAAAAAAACAACAAAAAAACGTACACAAAAAATCAGTTTATTTGCATTTTTATAAGCAGTAGCAGTTGTGGAGAATTTTATTTGCACATTATTTGCACTAGTACATTTTGTATGTGTTTTTAGCAAGTTAATTGAAGAAGGAAGGCTAGCATAAGAGACTTATATTCATATTTATTTATTTTACTGCAATACTTTTTAACCGGAAATGGGGTGGGGGCGTACGGGAATTATTATGATTTTTAAAATCGAGAGAATTTTAGGTGCTGCAATGAAACAAGAAGAAGCACTTGTCTAAACCTCGTTCTCTATTGGGCATTCCCTGTCTACAGGCTTTTTTTCCGTGCCCATAATATCAACCCCTTAAAAAGATTTTTCTCATTATTTTAAGCTCCCCACCAAATAAAATAATGAACACCCACGCGGCATCATACCCGGCATGACACGCCCACCCCTAGCACTTTGGTCGTACAGATCTGACTCTAGGGGCCTTATTACTCAGTCTGGGCTCAACACAAAGTCTGGGCTCAACACAATCTTCATTAGGTCACTTGATGCAATCGTCGTGGTTCCCTTATTTTTATAGTAAGGGTTTGGGAGGAGGCACCCTCTTTTTTTTCCAGTGGACCGCATGGAGATTTTTTTTTCTTTGCGAGCCCAACGATAATTTTCTTGGAATAATAGATATTGGGTAGCATCGCAATCTACTTTAAAAATAAATGTCACTGATGACGGGCTTCGAAAATTTATTCCGAGTTAATAAATTCTAAAATTCACTCAGCGTTAGTAAGTTCAAAAATTTTCTGAGTTAAGTAAAGCATGATCAAAAAAAAAGAAGAAAAATCTGCTAGAAATGTTATAAATTAGTTGTGTAACTTTTTGTTAGTATTTTTTTTTCTTTAGTTGAAGCTGGTTGAATCTTCCTAAACCCCACCCCCCCATGTTTTTTCTCCAGAAAACATAATTTAAAAAAAAAAACTATGCTGTAGCAATGTCAAGAACCTGTCATTGGTACCCTAGATTTGCACATTTCAAATAACATAAGTGCACATTGTCAGAAATGTGAAATAGTGCCGCTCTGTGGTCTTTTCAAAAATGTATCTCAAATCGTCAAGGTAGATTCAGCCCTATACATGACCTTATAGCCGTCCCTGCAGCGATGTACCATAGCAATATCCGATGACAGCATTACCTCGTCCTGACACCAACACTGCCTGTGCTGGCTAGAGCCAAGTACCCGAAAAAAGACAACAACAAAAAAAAAAGACAGAGAGTTCGGTGTCTTTTAGCTTGGAGCATGGCATGCCATGACCTTGTCGTGTTCACATTTCTGTTACCCGAAGTCTCAGCACAATATATTTTGTATGTTTGGTGTTGTTCACTAGCAACAGGAGCCCAGGGAACTATAATGTTGTATGGACTGTCAAGTCCCAGCGATATAAAGGCTCAGTTAACATGCGCGAAAAATGCTGTGCTAGCACAGTTCCGGATTCAAATGCAACACGGTTGTTACACTGTGCTCTAATAAAACACTCACATATGTTGATAGCGTATACCGGGAAAAGAAACATCCACACGTTTTATATTACAAAGTTGGAAAGTGAATGTAGTGACGTGGTTGGCAGTCCTTCCGTGGTCTGAACTGTCTTAGCGATCGGCAACCTACAGCTCCAGAGGCACACGCGGTTATTTGAATAAAGAATATTTTCATTGTTAAACCCGCCCCTGCCTGCAGCTCCTCCCCCCAAAAAATAATTTTATTAGTTTATATATATATATATATATAAAAAATGGCTCTACACTCAAATCTGTCTTCTGAATGAAAGCTATGCTTGTCTGAACAATTATGCACAATGGACTATTTGAGACCAATTGAATAATGAAAATACAAAAATGAAGATTTTAAAATAATACAAATTCTCTAGGAAATATAAATGCCGAGACCAAGAGCTGCCAGTAAACTCAAAGCCCAAAAGTATGTGTAAATATGGAATAAAAATGAACTACGTTAAGCCATGGGCTGCAGCTCGGTGTGACCTTGATATTGAATAGTTTCGATTATGCGCAGTTAAGTAATTACGACTGATCATGCGGAATGCATGTTAACGCTTACGCGATGCACGATTTCTTTTGATATTTTATGTAAGAAACTTGAAAGTGTATGCTGGCGTCGGATCACATATCTTGAGTCTAATCGGTTATATGAGCTATGAGTCATACAAAAATAGCTCCACTTCCCTGCATCATATTTACAAATAACCGATCACTCAGAACTCGAGTCTTTCAAAACCTTCCTCCCCCCCCCCCCCCCCCNCCCCCCCCAACTAAAGCACGTGTTAAAGAACTGTTTTATTTATACACATCTCCCGAGCTTAGCGTTTTGTTTTTCAAGTATGCAAAGGTTCAAATTTCTTGAGTTGTAGAATGGAACTGAAGCCTAGCATTTTCTATTTATTTTCGTTCTACTCGTCTGAAGATACAAAGTGGACAGCGTCATTATTTATTCAATATAAGCCGGCAGGCAGCGTTATCTCCCCTTGTATACATAATCTCAGCAATAAATAAGCAAAGTTATCTTTCTTCTTTATTGTTTTTTAACACGTAACCCTCGGCGTTTTAAAGTTTTATTTTATGAGATCGTACCCCGTTTATAAAAGCAAGACTCCTCCAAAACGTAAAACGTTATATGAATAGGCTTGTTCTTTACAGTTTAATTTAGAAATGTACCTACTTTAACTTGGTGAAAGTAGACATGTACCCACTTTAACTTGGTGGTCAAGTAATTCATATTTACTCCCGATGTCGCAAAGATATTTGTTGAGTACTGTTAAATGGATTTTAAAAAAATTTGTATTAAGATTCGGCTATTTAGATGAACGGTACCTCACAAAGGAATGAAAACAAGCATACAAAGAAAGAAAAAAACGATACTAAAGCTAATGATATGAACCATAATCAGTTTAATTATACTATTTAGTTGATGTATATGAAAACACATATTAAACGTACATAAATAAAAAAGAAAACTATATTAACTTACAGTTACAGCACGCCAATTGAAAAGTTATAATACTAGAAAGGTACACATATTGATCTACACACAGGAAAAAGTTGTAAGTCTTGTAAGGTCTCTTGTCTTGTATCTGTGGTAAGTCTCCTAAGCCTGCCGATCACAGTCGACCATCGTATTTTTAGGGAGGGAGTCAGAGCCCTCCAGAACAGAAAAGATAGATATTTAATCACCAGAGAGTAATTTCTACCTGTATGTAGACCTTCTAACAAATTTTTTTTTTTAAATGCAACGTTCAGTGGCAGCTCGTTTCACCAAGTTCACTGTGACGTCAGTATAACAAAAGCAAAAAAAAAAAAAAAAGGTTGTATTTTTTTTTTTTAAATGCAACGTTCAGTGGCAGCCCGTTTCACCAAGTTCTCTGTGAAGGCAATAAAAAAAAAACAAAAAAAAAAAAAAAAAAGGTGGGGGGTTAAGATGCATGTCCCGGTTCGACACCACGCAGGGTGAACAAAAACTTGGTCAACACACAAGCTATATTAATATTCAATAATGTTTTTTTAAAAATTTTTCTTTGTTGTTAAATGAAACTCAATATGTTGTACAAATTAAGTCCATGATGCAAGGAAGCTACCGAGCCCGGTCATTAAGACCCAACACTAACACCTTTATTAAAGTGGAATTCTTTGAAACCGTCAACGAAATGTCGACACCAATGTGATACCAAATTTTCACGAGAGCATTACAATTGACGGTTCTTTTCTAAATTAAGCCAAGCTCTATTTAGATTTAGAAGAATAGTTGCATTTTATATACTTTCATTATGAGATTTTCATTTAGAATACCCACTAATCATACTATATATAAAACTGGGATACCTAATTTTTAAAAAAAATGTACTTAACTTTTGTGCATTTTATGAAAAACTTATATTTTCGCTACTTATTGTAATTTGAAAAAGTTTTTAAAATTTTTATATTTGAACACCCCCCCCACCCCAAAAAAAACAACAACAACACTAAAAAAAACACAAAAACAACAACAAACAAACAAACTTGAATGCGTATTACTTTTAGCCTGGTAATTCGTGTTGGTTTGCGTTAAAATTATATTTAATTGGCTTTCTGCATTATGGGCTGGATGACTAGATAAAAAGAAAGACATGGCCATGGCAGGATATTGGGGGCCAAAAACCCCATTAAAATGCTTGATTCCCAGTTCATGCCAGAAAGGGGGCCTGTCTTGTACTCGTGCACTTGACCTACTTCCGCGCCCCATTGTCTGGTTTCGTGTCGCTGCTTAAACGATCGCGCCTCAAAAAAGGGTCACGCCGAGTTCAGATTAGGTCAGTGGCACCAGTAACACTATGTCGTAGACTGTCAAGATGGTTCTCACTGGACCAAGCATGTTGTATGACCAGGGTTTCTTTAAGCTATATCTCCCCCACGGGGAATGCCAAGTGCCCCCCGGAGCAAAAATATGTCCAACAATAAATAAACTGGAACTGCTGGGAAATAATTGCTTGGAACCAACTGGACAATGCCGCCGTGGACTCGACATCAATCGAGAGTTTCAAGGCTGCCCTGGCATCTGCTAGGAGCTGTTAGGATAGCCGCATCGTTTCTCAAACCGTTGCACATATGCCAGGACTTGGTTGCAGCAACGTAGCCTATCAGAATCAGAAATATATATATGTGTGTGTGTGTGTGTGTGTGAACAAAAAGGTTCATTAGTGATACATTGCTCTGGCCAGAATATGTAAAGTATCGCTCCGCGGGTTTGCCACCCTTTCTCTAAGTGAATGATTGTTGCAGTGGGAAAAAAGTAAGGGTGGTTTCTGGTGTCTTTGTGTAATTGTTTTAAGGGTATCTTAATAGTATTCGTAACATATATCAAGCATCATATCAGTACATAAGAGTATCATGCTATATCAGATGTTGACCACCCCGAGGAGCTTGGCGACTTGAGATACATTGGCGCAAGAGAGTAAACGTGCTGCCTTCGTGTTTCGTTAAAAAAACAACACCACATTTTCTTTCCTACAGTGTATTGCCGTCCTTGAACTTAATCACAACGAAGTTCACCTTCCTATCAAAAAGGTGCGAGATAAAACCCCGCCCCCCCTCCCACCGTGCCCCCCTTCCAACCTTAAACGTACAGCACTACGCCTTTTGAACCCCCATTTCAACCTTAAACGTAAAGCAATCCGGACATTGAGCACAGTGTGCTACAGTAAGACCACATACTCATTAATTTGTCCAACAGCTGGAATTGACAGTGCAATATGATCATCGCCAGACAGCGTTCAGGACGGTTTGAAGGAAAGCATATTTCAGCCGATGGCTTATTATTTTCTGAATATCTGAGCAAATTGTATCAGTAGAAGTAGGGTTTTATTTAAAACCTTTAAATTATTAACTTCGCTTTTGTGTGTTTAGGGCAAAATCATAGGACGGCTAATTGACCCATTTTCCGTCAACCTATCGAGCTGAAACTTGCAAATAGACACGTTGTCGATGACAACTTTTTCTATCAAATTTTCAGGCCCAACCTCCAAAAATCAGTTTTTCCTGATTTTTAAGGGGAAGATGCAGGAAATGTGATGCCACTAATTTCATGAAATAAAATTTCCTATAACTGTGCTAATGAGATTGTTTAAAAAAGAGCTATCGCCAGTTTGTTTGGTGCGTAAGATTTTCTTTGGTTTTCTGCAATATAGTTTGTAAAGGCGGCCGCGGCATTAGAATATTAATATTTTTTTTTAAATGCATGTACAGGATTTATTCACAAACTTTGTTTTTATGGGTCGTTTAATTAAAATTTAAATGCGAACAAATCACTCAATTTATTATCATGTGGATCTTGAAAGGAGTCTTGCTTTTCAGACTCCACTCCTCCAATTTCTTCTCTTTGTTTCCCCGACACGAGCCGACCAGGAAGAGAATTAATGTATTTCATCCAGCTACAAAGCTATCTGTTAGACGCGACACAAGACATAAAGAAAATATGTTCGTTAAAACCTGTGGCACCGCTTCCACCAGCGTTCATCCATATTCATTGCGCGGCAATATTTACATGACCCTGTACGTCTCACGGACTCTGCCGTGTGTTCTGCCCTTTTCATTTCAGTTGGACGGTTCATTTCGTTGATGTCCGGGCCGTGGCTGTCTCGTGAGCATGCTGGATCTGATTAGAGTTGTAATCCGTAATTTTTGTTTTTGTTTTTTGTGTGCTGCTGAAGTTGTGAAGTTTATCGTCGCACCCCGCCCCACTCTGTCGCACTTTCACAGAACCCCCCCACCCCCCCCCCCTAAAAAAAAAAAAAAAGGTTTTTTTTTTTTTTTTTTTGGGGGGGGGGGGGGGGTTGAAGAATAAAGTTGTAGGATATAAAGACATTAAATGATGTGAGTTTCAATCGTTTGTGTTGTTTGTTATTACCGGTACGTGTTTTTGGAAGCGGGTTCAAAATGGAAGCGTTCAGATGAACTGTTTGATGTGTGTGTGAACTAGTCGTGTTTATTATTTTTTGACACGTCAATTCTAAGGACTTTTTGAAGTCACGAAACTTGCTCTGTATACTGCAAGGACTCTTTTAAAGTCACGAAAATTGCTCTGTACACTTCAAGGACTCTTTTAAAGTCACGAAAATTGCTCTGTACACTCCAAGGACTCTTTTAAAGTCACGAAAATTGCTCTGTACAACTCCAAGGACTCTTTTAAAGTCACGAAAATTGCTCTGTACACTCCAAGGACTCTTTTAAAGTCACGAAAATTGCTCTAATGTTATTTATGATATTTAATGATGGCGAATTTGACAGTGTTTCAACCCCGACTAGGAGTATGCTGACCCAACTTGGAATATACCGCTCCAGCTAGGATTGTGCCGCTCCGACTAGCGATACGCCGCATCCGACTAAGGATATGCTGCTCTTACTAGGGATATCCTGCTCCGACTAGGGACATGGTGCTCCGATTAGGGAGATGCACTTTGTGCCTGTCGATTTTAAGGGATATGCCTCTCCGACCAGGGATATGCTGCTCCGACTAGGGATATGCCTCTCCGACCAGGGATATGCTGCTCCGACTAGGGATATGCCTCTCCGACCAGGGATATGCTGCTCCGACTAGGGATATGCCTCTCCGACCAGCAATATGCCGTTTCGATTAGCAATATGCAGCTCCGACTTGAAAACCATAGTTTATTGGAATGTGACCACTGACAACAATGGTAATGGCAAAAGATGCGTGTCTTACTGCCATGGCATAATACGTCAACACAGGACAGCAGCTGTGGGACCGTCGGGATGACTTGCCGTGGCTATCTTGAAAACATAATGCAGTGATACACCCTTGTCGGATGTACAAACAAATACTTATTTCAACTTTCAACACAATTAATAATTCTCTAGGTAGGTATGTATGACCGAAACACCGTGACCAATAGGCGCGCAGAAAAGATTCCCAGACGTTAAGCACTTATTGGGATTTATAAAATGAGTTTCTTGGAAGGCATGTTCTGTCAAGTAACCTTAGGGGACGTTCACGCATTGCGGCCGTCATTGTTTGGCGGGTTATTTCTATTAGGCCTTCATAATAATTTTATTGACTTCATTGGCAGAAGAGAAAAAAAAAACCTTGACCAGCTTGATAAAGAACTTAAGTATACCTACATACGTAAGACACAAGGACCGGCTCTTTAACCACTCTCTCAAATCTGTCACTTCATATAACTTTCTGTCAGGCCAACCCTCTGTTCTGTACATGTGAGCACTAGGTGGACGGGCTCTTTGTTGAGATACACTTTGTGCTTGTCGATTTTAAGCGACCTTGAAGCTCAAGCCATCAAGTTGTTCATTGATTATATGCGCCCCCCCCCCGTGAATTGGTGTACAATACGTCACCTCATACAAAGGGGAGTACTATAGCGCAAGTTTGTTTCTTTATTGTAGCCGGTGTTGGCGACTTATTTTTAAAAAAAAATGTTTGTCACAGAATCCAGAATCGCCGAAATGTCCCGTGACTTCATTCGCTGTAATTATTGGTATGAAAACCGCACCTGACATCACATACTACATACAACCCGTCTTTACAACAGTTGCTTCTGACCTCCCAACGAAACATGCAGTGAAAAATATAACGCACTGAATGGTCTCAACTGTCAAAGACGTCCTCCCCAAACAGTGAAAAGATCATATTGTAAAAATTTCGTTTCACACTGATAATTGTATCAGTTTGTCGTCTTTTCCAGTTTCTTGTATCGGTGTCTTATATTCGCGTGTCTTATTTTCCTGTATCTTGTAACAGTGTGTCTTATTTTCCTGTTTCTTGTATCGGTGTCTTATATCAGCGTGTCTTATTTTCCTGTATCTTGTATCAGTGTGTCTTATTTTCCTGTTTCTTGTATCGGTGTCTTATATCAGCGTGTCTTATTTTCCTGTATCTTGTAACAGTGTGTCTTATTTTCCTGTTTCTTGTATCATTGTCTTATATTCGCGTGTCTTATTTTCCTGTATCTTGTATCAGTGTGTCACATATATCCTTGTTTCTTGTATCAGTGTGTCTTTTATCTGTGTGTCTTATTTTCCTGTTTCTTGTATCGGTGTCTTATATTCGCGTGTCTTATTTTCCTGTATCTTGTAACAGTGTGTCTTATTTTCCTGTTTCTTGTATCGGTGTCTTATATCAGCGTGTCTTATTTTCCTGTATCTTGTATCAGTGTGTCACATATATCCTGTTTCTTGTATCAGTGTGTCTTTTATCCGTGTGTCTTATTTTACTGTGTCTTGTATCAATGTATATTATACCAGCGTGCCTTATTTTCCTGTTTCTTGTATCAGTGTGTCTTATATCCCTGTATCTTATTTTCCTGTTTCTTGTATCAGTGTGTCTTATATCCCTGTATCTTATTTTCCTGTTTCTTGTATCAGTGTGTCACATATATCCTGTTTCTTGTATCAGTGTGTCTTATATCCCTGTATCTTATTTTCCTGTTTCTTGTATCAGTGTGTCACATATATCCTGTTTCTTGTATCAGACACAGAATATAGGGACATAGAATAAAAGGACAAAGAACATTCAATGTGTCTTATATCCCTGTATCTTATTTTCCTGTTTCTTGTTTCAATGTGTCTTATATCCCTGTATCTTATTTTCCTGTTTCTTGTTTCAATGTGTCTTATATCCCTGTATCTTATTTTCCTGTTTCTTGTTTCAATGTGTCTTATATCCCTGTATCTTATTTTCCTGTTTCTTGTTTCAATGTGTCTTATATCCCTGTATCTTATTTTCCTGTTTCTTGTTTCAATGTGTCTTATATCCCTGTATCTTATTTTCCTGTTTCTTGTTTCAATGTGTCTTATATCCCCGTATCTTATTTTCCTGTTTCTTGTTTCAATGTGTCTTATATCCCCGTATCTTATTTTCCTGTTTCTTGTTTCAATGTGTCTTATATCCCCGTATCTTATTTTCCTGTTTCTTGTTTCAATGTGTCTTATATCCCTGTATCTTATTTTCCTGTTTCTTGTTTCAATGTGTCTTACATCCGCAGCACTTGTTTTTAATGTTTATTTTTTTAAACAACAATTTTTCCATGATGACCTTGACGTTTGAATTATTACAGTATGTGTTTTGTATCGGCTTAAAAACTGCCCAGAAAGGAAGACACGAATCGGATCTTTCCTTCCAGCTGATGCAACCAATCAATATTAACGCTACATATTACAGCCCATGACAGCAGATTTACTGCATGCAGGCCAACCCACCGGAGAGCATCCCTTCACCAGGTTAGCAGTGACATGGCTTCAGAAACAATCAACGCGTATGTAATATCTAATGTGAACGGAGCACCCCCCCCCCTTTTTTGCCTAAATACATATGTAACGGGTTTGAAAAATGAAAAGTCTTTCTGTCAAACCGTCTGCACCCCACTAACCCCTACACATAACACTAGCCAACAAAAACTAGCTGACAACTTAACACCACCCCTAAACCTATGCCAGAAAGAAACTGGTGCAGGGTAACATCCATGATATTTAATGTAGTCAGTATTTCAAGCTGCTTCTAGAATTCAAATCTTTTATTATTATAGTTACTTGTCTTTAAATGCCTCCATTTCTTTGTGTCCAATGAACAAGCCATCAGCGCCGCCTAGTCAGAAATGTCTTAGATCTCAACATCTTGAGTACTCAGAATCTTTTAACTTTAGATTGTCGTCTGTCTTTTTTTTTTTGTTCTTGAAATTTCTTGACCGTAGCTAGTGTGCACCAACGTTAGATTCAGCTGACATTTTAAGCAATCCTTTTTGATGCCAAGCACAAGGTGATGACCGCTGTGCTCAAAAAGCCAAAGTCATCGCGTCAGAAAATCTGATCTACATGTTCTTCTATTACATACCCAAACCAGCATCAGTTTATCATCCTCCTGTTGTCAGATCAAGAATGTAGCCTTTATAAGCGAATCATTTCAGCAACATCGAACCAGCTCATCCCTCACTCCACCCCACTCTCCTGTCCACCCACTCTCCACCCTACTCTCCACTCCATCCCTGTCCGCTCCACCCCTCTCCACTCCACCCATTCTCCACTTCACCCCCTCTCCACTCCACCCACTCTCCACTCCACCCACTCTCCACTCCACCCACTCTCCACTCTACCCTACTCATCACGCTCCACCCACACTCCACCCCTATCAAATCAAGCCCTCTCTCCACCCGTTCCACTTCACGCCCCCCCCCCCCCCCCCCCCCCCCCCCCCCCCCCCCCCCAACAAACCAACCACAATAAATGAACATGCTGAAGTCGAAGTACTGGGTAATCTTGGCATAAACACCGTTTCAAGTCGAAAATATACCAGAAGGAAAACATATGCAGCCTCCAGCGACAAAATACATTTTAAAAAAACATGCGTAGAATCACATTGTTTTCTTTCCCCTCGCCCTCGTCAACGCACACTTGTCACTATCAAGGAGGTCGCGATGACCTGCCCGCTAGTTACAAGGTCACGGTTAATTTGGTTAAACCTAACATTAAAGCAAACAAAGGCTGACAACCGACCGCAGGACTAGGACGACCAAATGGGCTTGTTTATGGCGATGTACAGTTCTGCTGTCTAGCCACTGCAATTTCCCAAGCCCTCAAAATAGTTTTGTAATATGTCACAGTTGATTCCTTTGTCTTTATTTTCTGCGTTTCTATGTAATTTAATCGTGTGTGTACATCTCAACCACAGTTGTATACATCTCAACCACAGTTGTGTACATCTCAAGCACAGTTACGTATGTCTACGACAGTTTGATGATGATTGAATACTCTTATTGCTCTTGCGTCCATGGTATTTTAGCATGGTCACAGCGCTCTGATGTCCTAAAATCGAATTTTTAAAAAAAATAGTCTTTAAATGGTTCTTAAATGACTTTTTATCATTTTCAATGTCCCTCAAAGATTGAGACAAACTGTTCCATAATTTAGGTGTCATGCTTCAAAAGAGCACACTCCGTATGACTTCTTGGTGTATCCATCCACACTGGCAACTCTCAATAAGGACTGTGTTGAAAAGCGCAGGTTCTGTAAGGATACATGTTTAGAAATCAGTTTTTGGAGGTTTTCAGGTGCAGAGCCTTCTATGCAGTTGTACGCCATGGACACAATTTTGTGGTTAATGCGCTCACTCACAGGAAGCCAGTGGAGAAGCTTAAGAACTGGGTTGATGGGGTCAGATTTCTTTATATGCCATACAATTCGTGCTGCAGTATTCTGAACCTTCTGGAATATCAGAATTTGGCTTTGAGGTAAACCCCACAAACAACTGTTACAGTAATCTAATTTTGATTGGATTAGAGTTACCGCTACATCATTGGCTGTTCTCTTATTGAAACAAGCCCTGACACAGAATTGTTATGAGGGATCATTGTAAGTTGACTGTCAGTGTAGAAGCCAAGGTCTCTGACAGTGATGGACAAGGCGATCTCAGAAGCACCAACTTTTATTTATGCGATGTCAACCTTCCGAATATCGGAGCCACGTACATTAGCCTCTGTCTTATCGTCATTTAATTTAAGTCTGTTTGATGCCATCCATAATTTTACCACAAGACAGCAGTCCTCGACAGCCTGAACAGCAGCAGCACAGTCCAAAGGCTCAGGGCGGAAACAAGAGTACAGTTCTGTGTCATCCGCAAATAATTTGCTGGAAATACCACGACTTTCAATAATTCTGCCAAGCTGGCTAGTGTACATGGAGAACAAAATAGCTCCTAATACTGAGCCCTGTGGCACGCCACAGGTAAGGGGTGTGTCTGTGGAAGATGCTTGATTCGCTGTCAGTCAAAGAATAAGAAAACCAGCTAAGTGCAGTTCCAGAGCAATGTTCCCTTTAAGTTGCGCGGCCGCGCAGCAATCTCACAGACGCGCAGCAATCTCACAGACGCCGCGCAGCAGTTTTGAGTACCGCGCAGCTAATTTCCACTTAATTGTGTGTCTGTGGGCTGTAAAATTTTGCACACACAAAAAATTGATGCTATAAAAATTTGCACACAGCTTTATGATTTTGTACACGAACCAACAAACCTTAGAGGGAACATTGTTCCAGAGATGCCCGCCACATTCAGAAGTTTTGACAAAAGAAGCTCAAGGTCAATAACATCAAAAGCAGCACTTAGGTCCAACAGGACCAATAGTGTTAGATCGCCGCTGTCAGCACTACAAAAAACATCATTCATGCATGACACGGAGTAGTGCCGTCTCACAACTGTGTTTTTAGTCGATTTAAAAAATAACTTTGAATACACTGCTCTGATCCTGACTGCGCATAATTTGACTGATTGCTCTGATCCTGACTGCGCATCATATGACTGATTGCTCTGATCCTGACTGCGCATCATATGACTGATTGCTCTGATCCTGACTGCGCATCATATGACTGATTGCTCTGATCCTGACTGCTCATCATATGACTGCTTCTCTGATCCTGACTGCGCATCATATGACTGCTTGCTCTGATCCAGTCTGTGCATAATTGAAATCAAATTTTAAGCCGAAAAGCTGTTCAAAAATTGAGACGATATTCAACACGATTGCATCTTATGTTGCCAATTTAATCGCATCTCATCCAAAGAAAAGGCACAACATATGACGAATAAAAAAATCTGGATAAAAAATACTTTTGTCTGAAGGTTACCGGGCGGGGTGTAGAAGGTGGGGAAAACGCTGTGAAATATGGAGGCAGAGAATGGGGAAAATGTATTGATTTAAACATGGCTGTAGGCAGTGGTAGTTCTTGGAACATGGGAAGTTCGGGGCAGCAGTGGAGTCCGGTAGTGTGATATGTCCAGAGGTTGGCATCGTGCTATGCCCATAGGCTGACATCTTGATAGGTCCATAGGCTGACTTCATGATATGCCCATATGTTGGTATCGTGAAATCCCCATAGGCTGGCTTCGTGATATACCCATAGGCTGACATAGTGATATACCCATAGGCTGACATCGTGATATACCCATAGGCTGGTATCGTAATAGGACCATAGACCGACATCGTGATATACCCATAGGCTGGCATCGTGATATACCCATAGGCTGACAGTGATATACCCATAGACTGACAGTGATATACCCATAGGCTGGCATCGTGATATACCCATAGGCTGGCATCGTGATATACCCATAGGCTGACATCGTGATATACCCATTGGATGGCATCGTGATATACCCATAGGCTGTCATCGTGATATACCCATCGGCTGGCATCGTGATATACCCATAGGCTGACTTCGTGATATACCAGCATACCTACATGTAGCACATACTTATTTATAGATTATCTTCGCATATATTGTAAAACAAGCAGTCCATTAAAAAGAATCACCTCCAGTTTTGTGAAAATATATTGATAAAATGTAATTAAATATGTTCACATTATTTTTATGGTATTTAATGTGCATGTGTTTGGTCCAGTTTTTCCCACTGGTAAGACAAGTATACTGATAGACATAAGGTCAGGTTGAGAACATTGGAGACCTCTTAGTTTTAGACGCGCGCACATTTCTCAATGAGCTAATTGTGATTGAGCGCTCAGTATCGTCGGCCACTTTATCTTCGCCTGCCACCATTTGTGTGGTTTAGTGTGGGCGTGTGTGTATGTCGTTTGTGTGTGTGTGGTTGTGTGTGCGCTCCTTGGTAAGTTTTTGAGTCTGTGTGTGTTTGATTGTTGGTGATCTTCTCTCACTTGGCCTAAATTTATAAGTGAAAATTACTGGAACTTGAGACGGCTAATACATCAATTATATTTGTATTGCATGAAGAAAATATTTCTGGTAAAATAAGCCAGTAATCACGTGGTGTGTGAGCTCATCGACAAGAGAAACACCCTTGTCTTCAAAGGTGTCCACAACATTGTCAAATAACATGTCAAAGTTAATTATTGACCTGATCCTTAATAGCAACGAACTCGAGTGTGACGCAGTTAATGCTGACAGTCGCCTTTGTTTTCAAGAGCAGAGAAGGTTTGAGAGCGAGGGGGTTAACATCAGGGTTTCTTTCATCTATATCTCCCGGGGGTTAGGTTCCCCCCCCCCCGGCAAGC